>JAPKLX010004212.1:0-10245 GCA_026898415.1 Leonotis leonurus
TTGAAAAACCATCATCAAAACTAAGAAATGTTATGGGGTTCCCAACAATTTCCCCCTTTTTGATGATGTCAAAACCACACTTAGTAAAAACAATGTTACTTGTATCATGTTCTGGACAAACAGGTTAATTTGTTATTTAAGTTAAATAACAGTAAATAACAGAGAGATAAGAAAAACTCCAAATTCATTGATGTGTGAATTGTTGAGTACAAAAGATTAACAGAAAAGACAGAGAGACAAAAGACAGAAGATACAAAAGATTTGTCTAAGAAAACCATCTTGCAGCTCCTCCCTTCTTCATTTTCTCCCTCTGTGCATCAGAAACCAGCTGGATACTTTCATATATCCCATCTCTAACTCTGGCATAGTTAGGATCATGGTTATCTATCTTGTATCCTTTGATTTTGGCCAGCTGGTTGATGTAGTTGAGAATGTAAGTCTTGTCAGGTAAGTTGCTCCCAGGTATGGTTGGGCAGATCATGTACTCTTTCTCTGGAGCTCTTATCTGAATTTTGGCCTCTTCTGCTGCTGTTCTGATTCTCTTTATGAGGTCTTGATCTCCAAAATTCTCCAGATATCGAGTGAAGTCTTCATTTGGTGTCGACTCTGAGTATGTAGGCTCCTTCAAAAAATATCTGTTCAGAATAAAGCCTTGCTTCACTTTCTCCCAGTCAATCTGGTCCTCTTCTGGAACCCATGTATCTTTGGGTGTCTCCTTTTGTAATGATAGATTCCAGGAGAAGGACTTCTTCTTCTTCTTCTTAGATTGAGTTGTTGACTGAGAGGACTGCTGCTGTGAGCGTTCAGTAGATGTAGGCGAGGAGAAAGGTGTTTGATAAGATTTCTCTTTGGCTTCCTGGGCAGCCAGCTTTCTCTCTCTCTCTGCCTGATCTTTGTAAAATTGAGCTCTGAATACTGGATCACAAGCTTGATCCATGCTTACTCCGAACAGCAGCAGTTCTGCTATCTGGTCCCCTTCATCTATAGGCTTCTTGCCTTTGTCTGGGATCTGCTGATGTGCTGGTTGAGGTGGTTCTGTTCCGAGCAGAGTGGGATCTGGTCTCGGTGGTGTTGTGGGTCTTGTTTGTGTCGGAGCTGGTGTTTCTGTTGTAAGCTCCACTCCTTCAGCTGTAACTTCCACCTCCTCTGTTCTCAAAATCTTGCTGCTGCCTTTTCCTCCTGGATTTTTGCTTCCTGATTTTTCCCCCTTTTTGACATCATCAAATAGGGTACTGAGCAATGTGCGCAGAGAAGCAATCTCTTCTGTCATCTTGTCAAACTTTTCTTCAGCTTCTGATTTGAATCCAAGCAGAAAGTTGATGGTTTGGTTGGAGGCGTCCAGTTTCTGCTCTAACCTGCTGTTCATGGTTGACAAAGTTTTGTCGTATGTCTCCTGAAGCTCTTCTACAGCAGTTAGGCGATTGTTCTGGGTGTCAAAGTCCTCTGGAGTTGGATACAGAAGGTCATTTAAGACATCGACCTGGTTTTTCCGCATCAGCTCCACAAATTTCTCTTTTTCAAAAAGAGCTAGATGGGAGTGGATGGACAGGTCTGTGTCTTCCTTGAGTTGAGCCGCGAGTGCAGTTCCTTTCTTGTCAATAGCTGCACTGATTGTTGCATCTTGTTTGGCTAGCAGGTCAGCAAGCAAGGCAGTGGCCTTTTCAGCTTTTTCATCAATTCCAGTTAGACGAAGATTGATCTTGTTCTGGTTATCTTCAGCTGATGCTCTGTCATCATCCATCTTCTTGTTCAGATCGTCTCTGATCTTTCTGATTTTGCCTCTGATATCTCTATCCATGTCATTGACGTAGTCCTTCTGATGTTGGTTAAAATCAGAAAGGACCTGTGTGGCTTTTTCTTGAAGAATGTTGCAGGTGTCTGTCAAACAGTTTTCAACTCGAAGGGTAATGAGATTGTCGAGTTGATAGTTGTTGAAGGGTCCTGTTTCTCTTTCCAGCAACTCTTCCAGGGTGTAGAAATTCACGTTCTTCTTTAATTTCTGTGCTGCTCCCTGTGTGAAAATCTCATTGCTGGGCTCACCTCCAATGGCCTGGCCCACTGGTTCATCATCTCCGGAATCGAGGTCAATGACGGGTGTTTTCTTGGGAGACTGTCTTGTTGGAGGAGTTTTCTTGGGAGACTGACTTTCAGTAGGGGCTCCCTGTTCTGGTTGTGGTTGTTGTTGAGGTTGTGCAGAACTTGATGTGGGCATGTCAATTTTCAGTGCTTCTGCCTCCTGCTTCATGAGGACAGAGATAAGCTGGTGGTATTCTGTTCTGACTTCCTGAACAGTAGTGACTTGGAGCAAACTCAGTAGAGTGGCTTCTTCTTTCTTCAGTTCATCAATTGATTTGAGCTGGAGCAAGGCATCAAATATATAGTACTCACTGTCCTTGACCAGCAAGTAGAATTTGACTCTCCTAGCGACTCCCAAGCTCTCTGGTAGCTGAGTGATTCCAGGAAATTCTTCCAAGACAGAATGTTCTGCCTCATTCTCCAACAGGTGGATGACATTCTCTGCTTGTTGTTTTCTCACTTCCTCCTCATCAGCAGATTCTTCCTCCTCTTCTTCACTGATTTTCTCCATTCTGCTCGGAGAAGGAGTAGCTGTTCTGGCTGGAGAGAAGTCTTTCTCTGTCTCCACTCCAGCAGTCTGTGGTGCCTCTTCTTCCTGTTCTGGCAAGTCAGATTGGTCTGCAGTGGCTTCTGGTGGTGGTGATGATTCTTGAACCTTGTGGAGTCTGCGTTTCTTCTGTTTGGGCAAAGAAGCAGAGGTTTCTGTTTCCACAGAACTACCTCTCTTTCTGGTTGCCTTCTCTTTCACCACCTTTTCTTTCTTCTTCTCCACTCCTCTAGAAGGAGGTATCCAGGTAGGGTTGGAACTTCCCATTTCTAGTGCAGCAACTCGGTGCACTTCATCAGTAATTTTGTTGAAAAATTGAGGTGCAAGTCCCATGGACATCTCCAGCTGATACTGGTCCTTGGGAATAGAGTGATTGATGTTGTACTCCTCAGCATCATCCCATACTTTTTGCTTAAAAAACTTCTCAATCATCAAACTTATCTTGGTGGAGTGCCGTAAATTCCTCCTAATTTCCACAGAAGTTCCTCTGCCCTTGCTGTCTTTGGTGTAAGTGACCAACTTGGCTTCTTTAGCCATCAGCTCAAACAGAATCCTGCTCCAGTTCACTCGAAGATTCAGAACAATGGCGGTGAGGATTCTGCACTTCTCTGGGGTTACTTGATCATATGAGCCACTGTGGTTAAGGAAAATCCTTTGAACCACTTCCAATAGCAACTTGAATCCCGGTTGCAGCAGAGATCTGTGAAACATCCTCCCAGTGTAGGAGATGGGTATTACCATCATAATCTCCACAGCTTCTTGTAGTTGCTCAGAGGTGATGTCCTCCAGGGTTAATCCTTCATCTTTCAACCTGTACGCTTGGTTGATCATTTCTATCACATTGTAAGGGGTCTTGCTGGTTCTATCCCCAATAGGCATCAGGACGTTGGCTTCGAAGCTATGCTTGTCATTTTGCCATGTTAGGTAGAAGGAGGCCACTTGCTTTCCCAGAAACATCTTGGGATGTGAAGTAACGATGTTGCAGAATCCTTACATCCAAGATATCATTCACACAAATATATACATATTTATCAGTTTATATGAACAAGTATAAGAATAACACAGTGAGAATAGCAGATCATAGAGCAAAAGAAGGACACAGAATATGCAATATAATGCAGATATAAAGAAGTTTTAATTAATCTAAAAACCTTTGCAGCGTGAAACTATAGCAAAAATTTCTTCGAGCTTTCGAAAACCATGTGTTTCAAGAACAGCATACGGTTCAGGTGAGAGAAACTTCTGAACCTCGGCTACGTGTTGCAGAAAGAGTGAAGTTTGGGGTGCCATAGTTGAACGCAAACAGTTTTTGGAGAAGAGTTGCAGAGATTTGGGAAAACTTAAGTGCTTAGAATTTGGAGAGTGCTCAGTGCGATGAAAGTGAAGGTGAACAGTTTAGAGAAGATATCGCACATATATATAATAATAATAAAATAAAACTGTAAGTAATTCGAAGAGTTGAAAAGATTTTCTCCCTTTTTAGATTTTTCCCGCTTCAAGATTTGTTTTGCCGCCTTTCCTTGCGTGAGATGAACGCTCTAGATCCTAGGGTCTATATGCGAGCGTGTGCGTATCTCTCACTTTTGGCAACTTTCCTTTTTCCTGTTTCTTGCAGGGATTTCCTCGATCCCAGTTCCCAAGGTTGTGCTAATCATGATAAGAATAGAAGATTTATTAAATCTAGGGTAAAAATATCTTTTACAATTCTGTAACCTAGGAGAGTGACGTCTTTCATCTTGACGCTTCAATTTCCTTAAAAGTTCCCCCTTGACTTAGCATTTAAGAAATAATGTCACATGGCTTTTTCGTCCATTAATTGATAAAGTTATGCCACGTGTATTTTATTTCAGCTGATCTTTCTGTCATTCTTGTAATTAGCTTTCTGGTATTAGCTAACTGGTAGCCTTCTGGTCATGACTATCTGGTAGTCTTCTGGTCTTGACTATCTAGTAGTCTTCTGGTCTTGACTATCTGGTAGTCTTCTGGTCTTGACTATCTGGTAGTCTTCTGGTCATGACTATCTGGTAACCTTCTGGTCATGGCTATCTTGTAGTCTTCTGGTCATGTTCATCCAGACTGAGTAGTCCAAGTTTTCCACATAGCATCGTAAATCTTTCATCTGGTAATGCTTTAGTTAAGATGTCAGCACGTTGGATGTCTGTATGAATCTTCTCAATCTTGATGTGTTTTCTCTCTACATGATCTCTAATAAAATGATGTCTCACATCGACATGTTTGCATCTTGTGTGGAGTACTGGATTCTGTGTTATAGCTATAGCACTTGAGCTGTCACAGAATATAGGTATCTCCTTTACATCAATCTCATAATCTCTTAATTGCTGTTTCAACCAGAGTATCTGTGCACAACAGCTTCCAGCAGCCATATATTCTGCTTCTGTGGTTGATGTAGCGACAGATGTCTGTTTCTTTGAAAACCAAGATATCAACTTGTTTCCAAGAAATTGACACGTTCCAGAGGTTGACTTTCTGTCCAGTTTGCATCCTGCATAATCTGAATCAGAGTAACCTGTAAGCTCAAAATTATCATCTTGTGGATACCAGAGACCAATATTGGCTGTGCCTTTAAGATATCTAAGTATCTTTTTGGCAGCTTCCATGTGTGATTCTTTAGGATTGGCTTGATATCTGGCGCAAACTCCAACGGCATATGTGATATCTGGACGGCTTGCTGTAAGGTATAGCAGAGAGCCAATAATTCCTCTATATTGAGTAATATTTGCTGGTTTTCCTTCTGGGTCTGGATCTATCTTTCCATTTGATTGCATTGGAATTTTTACTGTTCTGCTATCCTTCATTCCAAACTTGACTAGCAGATCGTTGATGTACTTTGCTTGATTAACAAAGATACCATCTGGTAATTGTTTTACCTGCAGTCCTAAAAAGAAATTCATCTCACCCATCATGGACATCTGGTATTTGTTCTTCATTAGTTCTGCAAATTTGTCACACAGGTAGGGAGATTGTGATCCAAAGATTATGTCATCGACATATATCTGGACCAGCAGGATATGTTCTTTGACTTTGATGATAAACAGTGTCTTGTCAACAGAACCTCTTCTGAAGCCTGATTCCAGTAGGAATGTTGATAATGTTTCATACCATGCTCTGGGTGCCTGTTTCAATCCATAGACAGCCTTGGCTAATCTGTATACTCTCTGGTCAGGATTTTCTTCTTCAAATCCAGGTGGTTGCTCAACATACACTTCTTCTTCGAGTATGCCATTAAGGAATGCACTTTTAACATCCATTTGGTATACTTTGAATCTCTTGTATGCAGCATATGCCAGAAATAGTCTGATTGCTTCCAATCTGGCCACAGGTGCAAAGGTTTCATCGAAATCGATACCCTCCTGTTGATTGTATCCCTTTGCAACAAGTCTAGCCTTATTTCTGACTACTTCTCCATTCTCATCTCGTTTGTTTTTAAATACCCATTTTACACCTATCACTCCTTGATGTTTTGGTCTGTCAACCATATACCAGACTTGGTTTCTTTTGAACTCGTTGAGTTCTTCTTGCATAGCTATGACCCAGTCTGCATCTCTAAGTGCTTCATAGGTGTCAGAGGGTTCAACACGTGACAGATAACAACTGAGAAGTGCACTTTCTCCATGCATTCTTCTGGTTCTCACTCTATCTGTTGGGTTCCCAACAATCTGTTCAGAAGGATGATTTTCTTGAATCCATTTCCTTCTGCTAGATATCTCCTCTTCTGATAACTCTGGTTCTGGTTCACTTGCTGGGTCCTCAAACTCTGGATGAGAAGTTTGAAATGGATTTTCATCTTCTGATATTTCTTGATCATTATTCCAACCATTTGTATCACCTGATTCTTCTGGTTGATCTGGTTCTGGATCGTTATTTTCTCCTTCTGGCTGGTTGTTCTCTGGTGTGATTGGTGTTGTCTGTTCTGTTCCCCCTTGCTGTAAGCTTACTGTTTCAGCATTATTGGGAACTTCAATCTCATTCTCTTCTGATGTATTCCAGATCAGAATATCTTCAAGCAGAATAACTTTTGCTTTCTGGTTCTTGTTCTGGTCTTGTGATTGTTCAACACCAAATTCTCTGTCACTAATAACAGATTCATCAAAAACAATATGAGGTGTTACTTCCACAACTTGAGTCCTCTTGTTGTAAACCCTATAAGCTTTGCTAACATCAGAATATCCTAAGAATATTCCTGGATCAGCTTTGCTATCAAAGGTTTTCAACTGAGATTTCCCATTATTGTGTATGTAACACAGACAGCCAAAAGAACGAAAGTAATGAATTCTGGGTTTTCTGTTGTTCCATATCTCATAAGGTGTCTTCCCATGTCTGATAGTAACAACTGATCTGTTCTGGGTGTAGCACGCTGTATAGATGGCTTCTGCCCAAAATTTCTTTGGCAATCTGGTTGCATTTAGCATAGTACGAGCTGCTTCTTTTAACGATCTGTTTCTTCTTTCAACTACCCCATTCTGTTGAGGTGTTCTGGCTGCAGATGTCTGATGTGTAATTCCCATCTGGTTGCAGTAATCCTCAACTTTCTGGTTTAGAAATTCTGTTCCACGATCTGTTCTGATTGTGGTAACAGAAACTTCCTTTTTCTTGGTAATTTTGTTGAGAAAGTTTGGCAGCTTCTCCAGAGTTTCTTTCTTCTTATGCAAGAATATTACCCAAGTAAATCTTGAATAATCATCAATGATGACTAGAGTATATTTCCTACCATTTATGCTTAATGGTTTGACTGGACCAAATAAGTCTAAATGTAGTAATTCTAGTATTCTGGTTGAGCTCTGGGCAGATTTGCTCGAAAAGGATGATCTGGTCTGCTTTCCTGCTTGACATGCTTCACAAACGTGACTTTTGTCATAGACTTGTTCTGGCAATCCTTCAACTAGTTTCTCTCGTGCAATCTTATTGATTGATTTGAAGTTGAGATGGCTTAATCTTTTATGCCAAAGCCAGCTAGTTTCTGACACTGTCTTTGTGACCAGACAGGTCTCTATCTGGTTGTCCCATTGCACAATATATAATCTGTCTTGCAATTTCCCGGTAAGGAGTATCTCATTTCCTTCCTTGTTCTTAACCAAACAGTTGTCAGCATTGAAAACAATCTGATTACCATTGGTACAGAACTGACTTACAGAGAACAGATTGTGGCTGAGACCTTCAACATATGAGACATTTGAAATGGTGGTCTTGCCTACTTTTATGTTTCCATATCCTCTGGTATATCCTTTTGAATTACATCCAAAAGTGACATGAGGTCCTGGTTTCTCTATGTAGTCTGATAGTAGGTTCTTGTCACATGTCATGTGTTTTGAACAGCCACTATCAATTATCCAGATTGTTCCTTTTGCAATCTTGCTTCTTCTTGCAGCCTTCTGGTCCTGCAATTAAATAAGCTTAGCTACCCTTTATTGTCTGGGTGCTTGGTTATTAGCAAAGATCCCTTTTTGAATCCAGAATAGCTTTAAATTTGGAACAGTAATGTAGCTTGTGATGATATTCCCATTCACGTCAACAATGGACTTTGAGTGAAGAACAGATGGATGATATCTCTCTGATCCTTTGCTTTCTGCTTTCTTCTGTAATGTCCTGTTGACTTTAGTTTTGGGCTGTTGTTTAGATTCAGTGTAGTTAGCAGGATATCCTTTGATTTGATGATATTGTCTGTTACCATCTTGCTTAATCATCATCTTCTGGGGAAGATCTTTCTTATTTTTCAAATTTATTACTTGATCTGGTATCTGTCTTCTTTCTGGTACGAATTTCATTGGACCTGCTGCTTTTTCTGTGTGACCTGGATATCCTAATCCAGAAGTTCCCTTTTGCTGCATGTTAATTAGCAGTTTAGCACGTTCATCACTCTTGTAGATCATTTCTTTTCCTTTCTTGATCTTCTCTTCAGCAATGTTATTCCTATTTATAAGATCTTTGACTTTTGAGTTCAAGGAATGTATCTCACTGTCTTTGCTCTTGATCTGTTCTTCCAGAACATTGATGTTAGCAACAAACTTAGTGTTTGCTTTACTCAATATCTCTTCAGTTTTCTTCAATCTGTTATTTTCTTCAACAACTTCTCTGAAAAGTCTCTTGATACTTGAGTAACTCTTGAACATCTCATTAACTTCATCCCAAGAATATTCATCTTGATCTTCTGTTTCCTGTTCCAGATCAGTATTATTTGAAGAGTTAGAGTTGCAGGAATTTACCTCTACATCATCTAGACCGTTGTCTAGTCCTGCAAAGCATTCATCCCAGTCTTCTTCTTCTTTAGCAAAGAATGCTTCATCATCTTCTGTTGAACTATCAGATAGATGGCTTGAGCTGGAATCATCTTCTTCCTTTTCTTCTGCTATCATAGCTTTACGTTGAGCTTTTAGCTTTCTGTCCCTTTTAGCTCGTAGTTCTTCTCTCTGACTTTTGGATAGGTCAGGACAATCTGTCTTGAAGTGTCCTGTTCTTCCACAACCATAGCAAGTATAGTCAGTAGGATTAGTGATTTTACCATTACCTCTTCTTTCTGTTTTGTCATCAGATTGTTCTGCTTCTTTGTTCTTCTGGTATCTACTCTTGTTGTCTTTGTAGAACCTTCGATACTTTCTTGATCTGACTTCCATCTTGTCCATTCTCTTAGCAATCAATGAGAATTCTTTCAGTAACTTATCATATCCTCCTTCTTCTGATGCAGTAGATGAAGTTGATTCATCTGTTTTGCACTTCGCTTTGAAGGCAGTCTCTTTCTCCTTCTTAGTGCTAGTTTCATTCTTCTTGCTGGAGGAATGATCTGTTCCATGTATCCTTCTGATATCACATTCATGGACAGCTAAATGATCAAATAGTGCTTCTACAGACAGATCATTGAAATCAGCACGTAGAGGTTGCATAGCTGAATAGATTTCCCAGCTTGGTGGTAAAGCTCTAAGAATCTTGAGGTTCTTCTCTCTCTGTGTGTACTTATCCTTTTTGAAGGCAGACACTTCAAGTAATACTTCAGTGAACCTGTTCTTCATTTGTTCAATAGTTTCTCCAGGCTTCATTTTGAATTCATCGAACTTATTACATGCTAGGGATAGCTTGTTCTCGATCATAGCTTCAGATCCTAGGCTGAGATCTCTTAGTGCTTCCCACATTTCTTTGGCTGTATCAAGATCTTGGATCTTGGCCAGATGAACTCCTTTCACAGTACTGGAGATAACTCCTTTAGCAAAATCATCAAGGTTTGCTTCTCTTCTTTCTTCAGAAGTATACTTTCTGGGGTCTTTCAGTACAGTTTCCTTGACTGCTCCTGTTTCAGTGATACGAGTGGTTTCTTCTGTAATAGCCAAAGGTCCTTCTTCTATTACCTTCCACATCAGGCAGTGATGAGCTTTGAGACACATCTTGATTCTGAAGCTCCATTCTCTGTAACCTTGGATGGAGAATTCTTCGCATGCCCTGATAACAGATGATTCCATAACAGATAGTATGCAGATGATGAAAAGATTTTCTAGATCTATTCAAGTTGACCACGCAGGTATTAACCTTGTGAAAACAAAACAATGGTCGTATGAACCACTGCTCTGATACCACTTGTTGGTCCCGAAAGAGCAAGGTTTGGTGTATGGGGGGGG
>JAPKLX010003656.1:0-10809 GCA_026898415.1 Leonotis leonurus
TTTACTGAGTACTTTCGTACTCAGCCCTGCATATATTTATAAATGTGTAGGTTAAGTCGTGATGACGAAGTGGAAGGCTCAGCGGTGGTTTTTGTTGAACTTTTGTTATGTTATTCTCGGTGGTTTATATGTCGTCATACATGTAAATCTAGATATTGATCCAGTTTCCGCTGCCAGATTGTTGTTTTAGATCCAAGAACTGTTTAACTATCCGTTTTGCTTTCGAACTATGTAGTTCAGACTTGAAATTGTTCTCCGTTATTTTATTCGTGTCGAACCAAGTATTTCAGACTTTGAAATTCTGTTAATGTATTAGGGGTGTTCGTGACACTCAAACTCTATCGAAATCTTCCTCGTTGTTGTACGTTTCATGAATCATCCTTTTATCAATGTTTTCATTTCGTTTGTTTATCTGTATTTCCTTTTAGTCACGTTTCCCTCGATTTTACTTAGAGAAGTGAAATGGGGATGTGACAGAGTGGTATCAGAGCAAATTTTTGTGCTTGAAACCCGAGAGTCTTTTTAGACCCGTGTCTAGTATTGTTTCACTAGACACCTAAATGAGTCAACAAAAACCCGAGCACTTCCGTGCATCACGCGCATCGAGGATAAGTCAAGCAGTTCATCCAAATGGAGGCATTAGGACGGGCAAAATCCGTTACTTCGATATCCGAGAATAGAAATACAAGTTCTTTAATGAACTTGGGACGCTTAATGGTGCATTCCCTTTGATAAAAGGAAACATAAACGAGAATTTTGAATAAAATTTTCACAGTTACTCGGAAACGAGAACATCCCAACTAAAGCCAAATCCTAACCTACGAGAATAATAAAAGGAAAAGACCTATCCTTTCTTAAACACCAACCCAGAAAGAGGGTTCGATTCAATAATGTATCGCTCCTAGCAGCAATAAAATTTAGAAAGGGATAATTCAGTATTAATTAGTAACTAAAATAAAGTATCCTAAGACTAATAAGTCACAAAGATGTGAAATACTTAAAGAGTATTCTAAGAAAGTATATTATACTAAAAGATTGAGAAGTTTTAAAGTGTTTAGAATCAATCGAAAGTGCCTTAGCACTTAACTAGACTATATATATATAGAATGTAACTAGAAGATACTGATTGAAATTTTCCTTCTTTATATAGATGGCGAGAATGATACGCACTGCAAGGAAGAGACTGTCACCGAGAGCTTCCCCGGCTATGATATTGAGAGCCTATCAGACTTACGCACAGTGCATGGGAGATGACTTAGGGGAGTTTCTATCTCATTACCGGAGGATGTGGGAGGCAGCACGGCCTCATGGTGCCTCAGGTCTAGACGGGATCTTGAGATTGGTCCTGCTGCTGCCTATCGATTGGCAGGGATGGGCTAGGATGCTATCCCGAGACTTCATCCACCCTATTGGCAGGAGTTTCGATCGGGAGGGGGACTTTCCGAGGTTCATCGCTACACTCCACTACCATTTTGACGCATTCGGCAGAGCGCCGATGGGACCCTACATACTACACGGAGATTTAGCACCTGTTGGCGACATGCCAGATGGATGGATTCCACTACCTCCAGCCTATCTTCCGATCGGAGTGATTCCGTTAGCACCGATACCCGATGTTCAGTACCCACCGCACGTACTAGCGATCCCAGCGAGACATGATGCTGAGGCAGGACCGTCTCGACCAGTGAGGGAGACTCGATCGCCGCCACCGCGCACTATAGCACCGACGGCATACCCTATGTCCACATCCGCTTTGGGACGCATGCTGAGCGTCGAGCGTGAGACGCCGAGGGCGAGGGACAAGGGCAAGGCCCCAGCCACGACAGACTCCGAGGACGGCTGCACCCGAGCCGGACCATCCATAGCTACCACCAGCGGGAGTTCCCGGAAGAGGGAGCTATTCCCGGATCCCAGTACTTTCTACGCTAGGATGGTGCATAGGATAGCTGAGTTGGAGAACCCGACATGGAGGAGTGAGGAGAGCGAGGACCCCAGGGAATGGGAGGACCCGGAGGGAGACTCCGACTGGGAGCAGGGATGCTAGTCAGGACGAGGCTCCATGGACTCGACGACTCGCCCGCGTGGGAAGATCTGGTGCCGGTTGAGGAGGAGGAGGTGATGTTCATCAGAGACGAGTCGCGTGTTTAGACCGTTCTGATTTTGTTTTGTTAGTATGTATTCTCTTTTGACGGAAACGTGAATCATGTGAGGACCGTTCCGTAACATTTGTATGTATATTATGTTGTATTTTATGATGCCACATAGGATAGTGAGCATCTTAGCGCGTACATTATAGGTACGATTTTGGTAATGATTGTATTGAAGACCTCAAGGAGGCAAATTTTCCTAAGATTATATATAGACTTTCGTAGTAATTGCGGTGATTTAGAACTATTATCGATGATAGCTGTACTTTTATAACATATGTAGTAAATCGCGTGAAATCTTCAGAAAAGAAAATTTTATATACACATAGCATTGGGACGGTCAGAAATACGTGTTAGAAATAAAGACTTTCGCCAAGTTCTAATTTTAAGAAGAAATAAACACATGCGTATATAGATATATGTCTTATTAACGAGAAATTTACTTAGCAGAATGCCGCCGAGAAGAGCAGGACGCCCGAGAGGCGGAGGCAGAGGAAGAGAACACAGAATTGCCGAGGAAGGACCTGAAATTGCACGAGAACAAACTCCATCCCTACCACCACCGGAACGCAGGATAGAAGAACTATTTCTGAGGCAAAATCCACCGGTTTTCAACGGGATGGGAGATCCGTCGGAGGCAGAACTTTGGGTGCGAGCCCTTGAACGCATATTCAATTTCTTGCGTTGTACAGACCAGGAGCGCATGACCTGCGTCACCTTCCAACTTACCGGATCGGCTGATTTCTGGTGGGAAGCACGCAGAAAGATTATGACACCAGATCAACTAGCGAATCTGACTTGGGAAGACTTTAAGACGGGGATATACGACAAATATATTCCGAAGAGTTACCGTAAACGAAAGGAGGCAGAGTTCTACAATTTAAAGCAAGGGAGGATGACTGTCACAGAGTACGACCGGACGTTCTGTGATACGGCAAGATATGCGCCAGAGCAAGTAGATACTGACGAGAAAATGGCAGAGAAGTTTTGTGCGGGACTGAGGCACGAGATAAGAATGGCACTGGCAAGCCATGGGGGATTATCCTATACCGAATCCCTCAATCGAGCTTTGGACATTGAAGCTGCAATGCCGGGAGAAAGATACACGCCTACTGCGACACCAGTATCCGCCCAACCGCAACCCCAAGGCTACAAGGGAAAGCGTAAGTGGGAGGATAACAGGAATGATTCCACTGTGAGGAAGCCATGGGAGGGACCAGCACGATCCCAGAATTTTTCAAGACCGAACCCGACTGTCCAAAAAGGGAACTATCCACAGAAGTTCCCTATCTGTCCCAAATGCAAGAAGATGCATGGGGGAATATGCAAAGCTGGCAGCGATGGATGCTTTGCGTGTGGACAAAAAGGGCATTTTGCCAACCAGTGCCCTACACGGCAGCAAGGTACGAGCGCGAGGTCTAGTCAGGCGGCGCCTAATCAACAGGTCAGAGCTATTCAAGCTCAACCTCTCAGACCGCAACCACCTCAGCAGCCACCACCACCTCCACCGCTACCACCTCATTACCAACCCCGGCAATACCAGAAGCAGTCAAACCAGGCAAGGGCTTACGCAATAAAGCAGAAGCAGCCTGAGGGAAATCAGGGAAACCTGACAGGTATGGGAACACTCCTCAACACTCCAGTAATTATTCTGTTTGATACTGGAGCTTCCCACTCATTTATTGCCAAAGCATGCGTAGAGAACTTAAGACTGGAACTAGAACCGTTAGAGATATCCCTGAAAGTTTCTTCACCTTTGGGAGGAACTACGACTCTTACACACTCTTGCTCCAATCTGAGTTTGGAGTTAGGATCACTTCAAGTTCTTGCGAACAACCTTAGTGTTATTCCGATGAACAATATGGACATAATCCTAGGAATGGATTGGCTAGCTGAAAACTATGCCACTATTCTCTGCAAAGAGAGGCAAATATCGTTCAAAACCCCAGGAAAGAAACCTACGAGCTTTCACGGGATCGCCATGAACAGAAAGAAGGCGATCATTTCAGCTCTGCAAGCTGCTAAGCTAGTAAAGAAAGGATGTTCATCCTACTTAGTGTACTTGAAGGGAGAAGAGAACGAGGAAAGAAAACTGGAAGATGTAGCCATTGTACGGGAGTACCCAGATGTATTTCCAGACGAGTTGCCAGGATTGCCACCTGACAGGCAATTAGAGTTCACGATTGATCTGGAACCAGGATCAGCCCCGGTATCCAAAGCGCCTTATAGGATGGCCCCTAAGGAGTTGGAAGAACTCAAGATACAACTCCAGGAGTTGTTAGACTTAGGATTCATTCGACCCAGTGTATCCCCTTGGGGAGCACCGGTACTCTTCGTCAAGAAGAAGGACGGAACTTTGAGGATGTGCATAGACTACAGAGAGTTGAATAAGTTAACACTCAAGAACCGATATCCTTTACCAAGGATAGATGATTTGTTTGATCAACTCAAGGGAGCGTGTATCTTCTCAAAAGTAGATTTGAGGTCAGGATACCATCAGTTGAAGATCCGAACAGAAGATGTTCCTAAAACCGCTTTTCGAACCCGGTATGGTCACTATGAGTTTATAGTGATGCCGTTCGGATTAACCAACGCACCTGCGGTGTTCATGGACCTGATGAACCGCGTGTTTCACCCATACCTCGACAAGTTCGTCTTAGTTTTCATAGATGATGTTCTTATCTATTCGAAGAATGAGAAGGAACATGAGCAACATCTAAGGATCACCCTAGAAACCCTCAGAAATGAGAAATTCTATGCTAAGTTCAGCAAGTGTGAATTTTGGCTCAGAGAAGTGATGTTTCTTGGACATATTGTGTCAGCGGAGGGAATCAAAGTAGATCCAGTTAAGGTAGAAGCTGTTCGCGAATGGAAGTTACCAACGACCCCCAATGAAATCAGGAGTTTCTTGGGATTGGCTGGGTACTATCGAAGATTCATAGAAGGATTTTCTACGATAGCACGACCGATGACGCAGCAACTGCGAAAAGGAATCAAGTTCACGTGGCCTTCAGAATGCGAAGCCAGTTTCCAGATACTGAAAGAAAAGTTGACTACCGCTCCGATACTAGCAGTCCCCGAATCCAATAAGGAATATGTAGTCTATACGGACGCATCTAAGAATGGATTGGGATGTGTCTTGATGCAAGAGGGAAAGGTCATAGCATATGCATCTCGACAACTACGGCCGCACGAGCTGAACTACCCAACCCACGATCTGGAGTTAGCTGCCGTTGTGCATGCTTTGAAAATTTGGAGACATCATCTCTACGGAGTTCGATGCGAAATTTTCACGGATCACAAAAGTCTTAAATACTTCTTCGAGCAGAAAGACCTTAATATGAGGCAAAGGAGATGGCTCGAACTAGTGAAGGATTACGACTGTGGTATAAATTATCACCCAGGAAAGGCTAACGTAGTTGCCGATGCCTTAAGTTGTAAAAGTTCCTCGAAGCTTGCATTTATTCTAACTCGAGAGGATGAACTCGTGAGGGAATTTGAGAAAATGCACTTGGAAATTCTACCACCACCCGAGACTGTGGGAGAAATTCTAGCAACATTGACAGTAGAACCTGACTTGAGAAGTAAGATCCTAACTGCTCAAAGGAACGACGAAAAATTTGAGAAAATACGTTTGAAGGTTAGAAAGGATGATGCAGCAGGTTACCATGAAGAAGGTGATAACATGATCTTCTATGAAGGAAGGCTATGTATCCCACATAGTGAAGAACTTAAGCAGGAAATCTTGAGTGAAGCTCATGATACACCCTATACTGCCCACCCAGGAAGTACGAAGATGTACCAGGATTTAAAGAGGAAATTCTGGTGGGACGGTATGAAGAGGGACATCGCTTCGTTCGTAGAACGATGTCTAGCGTGCCAACAAGTGAAGACTCTACATCAACGGCCCTATGGCAAATTGCAACCATTAGAGATTCCAGAATGGAAATGGGAGCATATCGCCATGGATTTTGTTACAGGATTGCCCAGATCTAAGCGAGGAAACACTGCTATTTGGGTAATAGTAGATCGCCTTACAAAGTGCGCCCACTTTATTCCTATAATGATAACTTACGGGTCAGATAAGTTATCTCAACTATATGTACGCGAGATCGTACGACTACACGGCGTGCCTGTATCAATTACCTCGGACCGAGACTCAAAGTTTACGTCCAGGTTCTGGATGAGTCTCTAGAAGGAATTAAGCACGAGATTAAATTTCAGTACCGCATTCCACCCTCAGACCGACGGCCAATCGGAGAGAACGATTCAAACCCTCGAAGATATGTTGAGAACAGTGGTTCTCGATAGAGGTGGAAGCTGGGAAGCAGTACTACCACTGATTGAATTTGCTTACAACAACAGCTATCAAGCAACCATAGGGATGGCACCATATGAAGCATTATATGGAAAGAAGTGTAGATCGCCACTCTATTGGGACGAAGTTGGAGAAAGAGCGATAACAGGCCCGGACTCAGTCAGCGAGATGATCGAAATTGTCAGACAAGTCAGAGAAAGAATCAAGGAAGCTCAGAACAGACAGAAGTCTTATGCTGACACCCGAAGAACCGAACTACAGTTTGAAATAGGAGACAAGGTTTTCTTGAAGGTATCTCCTTCCAAGGGAATAACCAGATTCGGAGTTAAAGGAAAACTGAGACCCCGTTTTATTGGACCGTACGAGATTCTGGAAAGAATAGGCCTAGTAGCATATAGACTAGCACTGCCGCCGAGTTTCGGAAACGTTCACAACGTTTTCCACGTGTCACAACTCAGAAAATACGTGTTTGACCAGAAACATGTTATCTATCAGGAAGAGATGATTTTGCAACCAGACCTGACCTATGAAGAGAGACCCGAAGCTATATTGGATCAGAAGGTGCAGGAACTTAGAAACAAATCAATCAAGTTAGTTAAAGTGTTATGGAAACATCACGGACAGGAAGAAGCTACTTGGGAGCTCGAAGAAAAGATGAAAGAAAAATATCCCGAGCTATTTTAGTTAGAACATCCAAATTTCGGGATGAAATTTTTAATTAGAAGGGGAGAATGTAATGACCCGTAAAATTTTTTCCAATTTATCTTGTATCAGGAATCGCAATAATAAAATTTCGTTGTCTATTACAAATCGACTTTATGAATTATAGTCGTAACTGTAAATTTTGTTCGTGCATTCTAATCTTTCGAATAATGAAATACTATATGAACTAGTCTAGATGTGGTAATTATTCTTATTATATATAAGACGTACTAGAAATTTATTTCAATGCTTGATCGAAGATTATAGTGGGATGAGATAATTGAATTTTCTTAGCAAGCTAGTACAAGATATGTGTTTATAACATAGTAGTTATATACAAGTACTAGGTATATATAGATATAACTTAGTAAGTGTTGTTTAATGCAATACCATTTATATTAGAATATTGTTTGGTAATGAAGCAGTTTAGATACTAAAATTTTGTTAACCCTTTTATTACAATTATTTAAATTCTTAAATTAGAATGGGGTATACTAAGTGTGTTCATATAAATGGTGTTAAGAAACCTTGAACTATGGAGTAGAGAATAAAGGAGACGTTGCCTATATATATATATGTATGTACCTTCCATGAACATAGAAGTGTGATTAAATAGAACAAGAACAGTATATATATATATGTATCTGTATAGTCTATGTTACAACCGAAGTAGAAACGAAGAATGCTGAAATAACTAAGTCTATTACACTTGGACAAGAAATCCCACACAAATCCTACTCTTAGCTAGTAGATCTTTTCCCTGCTCAAAATCAGCTTGCATTAAGTACAACATGAGAGAGAGAAAAGGAAGTGAAGGCAAAAGGAATAGAAACAGCAATGCAGCAGCTCGAGCTGCACTTCTCCCATCCTTCACAATCTGTCCTGCACCATAAAAGATTTGATACATTAATATATGGTCTCTGAAGTCAACATATACAGAAAGCTATTGGTTTAATTCATGGGTTATAGACTGTAAGATAGATAGAAACTCAAGTGTCTAGGAGTGAACATTCAATATAGAAACCGAAGCATGCAACCCATCTAATACACTCTGTTATACCCTCCCCCACTACTCACTTCTTCTATCTTTCTCCACACACACGAAGCAGCTTTCAAACCCCTCAAGAGAAGACCCTCTTTCACCCCCACTTCTGAATTAGAAACAGCAAGGTAATGTAACTCTTTTCAAATTGGTGTTAAAGTTCTCAGTTGAAACTTGTCACTAATGTTCTTAGAACACAGTTCCCTCGTTCCCTAAAGCCTCAACAGAACCGTTCATCCACATCTAAGGAGCCACCCGAGTTCTTCCCCTTTCAAACTTTCTGAAGTACTAAGGTAACTAACTGCCCCAAAAACATTCAGAAATGTTCTTTTTAGTACTTAGCACAGAGATTCAAACGTTGTTAAGCATGCAGGACTCAGGACTCTAGCTATGTTCAGAACTTAGAAATTTAGATACTGACTGCTGAACATCACCTAGCTGTGTTGTGTGATAAGTGTACATGTTTAATACCTTAGTTATTCTTAAGCGTTAGTTGTGAATTTCTGTTTCCTTATCCTCATTATTTTGACTACTGAAATCAACCAGAAGAGAACTACCTCACACCACAACCACACCCCAGAATCCCCTTCCAACGAACAATCCAAAACCAGCCCAGAAACCAATATATATATTTATTTATATACATTCCTCAGCATGAATGAGAACAAAGCCAACAAGTTAATACTTGTTTAAAACTGAAACAAAACACAAACTGACAAACTAAACCCAACTGAAACTTAATCGTTCAAGAGATGAAGAATTAAAAATCTAAACTACAGAGATTCCATATTCGAATCCCAAATTCAAATTAATAGACTGTCCAATCTCTGTAACTAATTGGTGAAGGAAGTAATTATATATATATATACAGCATATAAACCAGAAAATATAAGAATAAGACTAAAGAATTTACCTGTGAAGAAAAGCCAATGTCTGCAATCCAGAAACACTCCTACGAGCACACCACCATTGAATTACCTCGCTACGGATCAAAAATAGAAAGCAGAAAGTAGGGATTTTAGAATTTAGAATTATCGATAAAGAAAAATCTGAATCTAAACCCACCAGAATTTGAAAACTATTAAACAGAAACAGAAGCTTCGTCTTTTCTTTCCTCATGACCCAAAAATTCGAATTAGAACTTGTAAACATCTTTCCAGAACTAATTTCTGGAAGTAGAATTGAACATGCAGTATAAGAATTTAAATTGTTTGAAATCAGAAACAAAAGCTAAGAAATTAGGCAGAGGTAGAACATTCCTGGAGAAAGGGCGACGACTGCTGCTATACGGGGAGATCGACGAGCTCTTCGCTGAGGGAGAAGTCGAGATAACCAGAGACCGAAAGGGAAAAGATGGAGCATGGAGAGGAAGCGAGGAACGTCGCTGCATTTCATCCTAGAGAGAGGGAGTTCTAGCAAGGAAGAGATGAAGAGGGGTCGGCTGAGGAGAGTTCTGGTTAGGGCTAGAGAAAGAAATGAACAAATGGGCTAGGAGATTAATCCAACGAGTGGGCCGAGTGAGAGTTGGGTATTGGGCCAGCTGATTGGGCTAAAGAAATTAAAGCAATTGGGCTTGGTAGTGATAAGTTAGTACTGGGCCCCATGTAGAGATAGGATCTGGGCCCAAATTAAATAACGAGCTGATCTCCGAAATAAATGAAATTATCGGGCCGCGAAATAAATTTTGACGAGTTAAATGTTTATGTTTCATAAACCGAACAACCAATAAATAATTTGGAACGAACTAAGTTTTAAATTCTAAAGGATTGATTAAATTAATTAAAATCCTAGATGTTAGATATTTATCTATTCGACTAATTATAGTGTCTTAATTAGAACTTGATAGATAGAATGACTTAAGGGTTATTAAGAAATTCGGTAAGTTTGTAATTATTGGAACTCTCTAGAAATTAATTTGGATAAATTACTTGAAACTCGATTCCAGAATCGAGTAGTGATTAGAAGAATTTATGAAATAATAGCATATTATTTCATTTTGATTAGATAAGACGAATTAATACTCACGAAGAGTATTCTCCTCTTAATTACGATTAAGGTTCGGCGAAGGAGAAATTCAATCGATTTGCACCCGATCCTCGCTAGACGAAGAAGCATTTCAGGTAGGCTTTCTTTTACAAAATCAAAATCGTATGCGTTGTACCAAAGTATGATTTTCGTTATAGAATGCTTAGAATTTTTAAATGATATGAAGTATTGCATTGTCGAAAATGTTTATATTTTGGTATGATGCGTATCTGTTGATATTAATCGATTTCGGACCTTTAAAGATCTTTATCTTTTGAGGTTAGTGTACACCAGAACCGTGAGTCATCTTAGCGGGTTGGCCGGTTCAGTGTTCGTGGAAAGTGGCCACTTTCCCGACACACAGAATTACAGATATGTTTGATTACTCCAGAACTTAGACTGCGCAGTCGAACTTTTAAGACCACAAAAGAATTTAGTGAACATAGGTTCTTTAGTGACAAAATCCCTATGTTGCACTGTTTTACGGCAATTGCAAATATATCAGTACGAATGTGATTTCGGCATGTGTTTACTGAGTACTTTCGTACTCAGCCCTGCATATATTTATAAATGTG
>JAPKLX010002455.1:0-13109 GCA_026898415.1 Leonotis leonurus
TTTCTGTCTGAGACTTGCTGGTTTAACTTTCTGTTAAAGTTGTCTTGCTTCAGCTTTCTGTCTGAGACTTGCTGCTTTAACTTTCTGTTAAAGTTGTCTTGCTTCAGCTTTCTGTCTGAGACTTCTTTATCTTTCTGGTTGGACTGGCTTCGACTATCTGGTTTATTGAAACCAGAAGAAATGATACAGAACATAGAAAAATACCAAGTGTGTTTTTGAGAGAACATCATCAAAACTTAGAATAATTGTGGGGTTCCCAACAATTTGCCCCTTTTTGATGATGTCAAAACCACACTTAGACAGCATACTCAAATTAGTATGTATCATGTTCTGGAGAGGTTAGCTATTTGTTATTTAGGTTAAATAACAGTAAGCAGCAAAAAGATAAGAAAACACTATATTCATAGATATATGAATTTCAGAATACAAGAGACAGCAGAAATGATAGAGCAAAAAGCAAAAGATAAGAATTATCTATCTAAGAGAACCATCTAGCTACAAGAGACAACAGAAATGTTGTTTTTGATGAGTTTATTCTTGAGTACAGGTCACTAGATAAAAAGCAGACAGAAAACCAGGTGACTACCAGAAGGATGAATGAACTTTTACTTAAAGATATTCTTATCTGGAATTCAAAGAGTGAGGATGAAGAAGTTGTCACTCCACCTGTTGCTGAAGAGATCATACAGCAAGGGGGAATATCACTGCACAATCTGGATGAAAACAGATCATCAACAGAAAACAATGAAACAATTATTACAAATGATGATCAACATCCAGAAGAAAGTCCAGATGTGAATCCATTACAAGCTACATCAACAGCACACCCTGAATTTGAGGAACCAACAGATCAACCTGATCCTGAGTCATCTGATGAAGAAATGACCAGGAGAAGGATATGGATACAAGATCATCCACCAGAACAGATCGTTGGGAACACATCAGATTGTGTGAAGACCAGAAGAATGCATGGAGAAAGTGCATTGTTGAGCTGTTACCTCTCTCGCATGGAGCCATCTGATGCTTATGAAGCACTTCAAGATGCAGATTGGATAACATCAATGCAAGAAGAACTCAGTTCAAAAGAAATGAAGTCTGGTATCTCGTGGACAGACCCAAACACCAAGGGGTAATAGGCGTAAAATGGGTGTTCAAAAACAAACGAGATGAGAATGGTGAAGTCGTCAGAAACAAAGCCAGATTGGTAGCTAAAGGCTATAATCAACAAGAAGGCATTGATTTTGATGAAACATTCGCACCAGTAGCCAGATTAGAAGCTATAAGACTATTTCTAGCATATGCTGCTCACAAACGGTTCAAGGTATACCAGATGGATGTCAAAAGTGTCTTCCTCAATGGTATTCTTGAAGAAGAAGTATATGTGGAACAGCCACCTGGATTTGAAGAGGCAGATCCAGATCAGAAAGTATACAGACTGGCTAAGGCAGTCTATGGTCTAAAACAAGCCCCTAGAGCTTGGTATGAGACCTTATCAACCTTCCTACTAGAATCTGGATTTAGAAGAGGATCTGTTGACAAGACTTTGTTCATCATCAAAGTCAAAGAAAATATTCTCTTAGTCCAGATCTATGTAGATGATATCATTTTTGGATCTCAATCTACCTATCTGTGTGACAAATTTGCTGAACTTATGAAAAATAAGTATCAAATGTCCATGATGGGAGAAATGAGTTTCTTTTTAGGATTGCAGGTCAAGCAGCTACCAGATGGTATCTTTATTAATCAGATAAAATACATCAACGATCTGCTGACCAAGTTTGGATTAAAAGACAGTAATCCAGTGAAAATCCCTATGCAGACCAATGGGAAAATTGATCCAGATCCCGAGGGAAAACCAGCTAACATTACACAATACAGAGGGATCATAGGATCACTACTCTACCTAACTGCCAGTCGACCTGACATCACTTTTGCAGTAGGAGTATGTGCTAGATATCAAGCAAACCCCAAAGAGTCTCACATGGAAGCAGCTAAGAAGATACTAAGATATCTTAAGGGAACAGCCCATATAGGATTATGGTATCCATGTGAAGACAATTTTGAGCTAACTGGATATACTGACTCAGACTACGCTGGATGCAAACTGGACAGAAAGTCAACATATGGTACATGTCAGTTTCTAGGAAATAAACTAATTTCTTGGTTCTCAAAGAAACAGACATCAGTTGCCACCTCAACCACAGAGGCAGAATATATGGCAGCTGGAAGTTGTTGTGCACAAATACTGTGGTTAAGACAACAGCTTAGAGACTATGAGATTGATGTCAAGGAAATACCTATTTTCTGTGACAGCTCAAGTGCTATAGCAATCACACAGAACCCAGTGTTGCACACTAGATGCAAACATGTTGATGTGAGACATCACTTTATAAGAGACCATGTTGAAAGAAAACATGTACAGATTGAGAAAATACACACTGAGATTCAGAGAGCAGACATTCTCACTAAGGCATTACCAGAAGAAAGATCTAAGATGCTTTGTGGAAAACTAGGACTTTTAAATCTTGAAGATAGGACCAGATTGATCTAAACCAGATCAAAATCAATATTCCAACATGGAATCAAAACCAGATCATCATGGTCCAGATTGATAAAATCCAGCTTATGTGAAAAATCTAACAGGGACTTGATACTAGATCACTAAGTATATGTCAATACAGTTTGAGCAAATTCCAACTGGGAATTATTAAAGAAATCAACCAGATCGATAGTTCTCACCATAAAAGAGATTGACCTTGACCAGATTACTTAACGCCACGTGGATATTGAATTAATATTTCTTATTAATTATTCCATTACTTGGTTAAGGGGGAAAGGTCAACTATATACGGCGAATACTTATCTATATTCTGACATTAGATATCAAAATCTTTTATTTTTGATGATTACGTACAGTAATTGAGAACCATGATCGAGGAAATATCTACCATATCAAGAAAAAGGGAGAAAATGACTGCAATAAAGATAACGCGCCATATCACAACCGTTCAATCATAGCACGTGCATCACACGATAAAGAGAGGCGGCTATGGGTTGGAAACCTAGAACATGGAAAGGCGGGAAAGCTGAAAAAGGGAAGGATTTCTAAATATTTTATTACTCTATTTATCTTCTCTTTCATGTATATAGTTTGATAAGGCGTTTCATGTATCACTCACACTTACATATTTCTCGAAACACTTAGCAAATTTTCTACCTCCCAAAATTCTCTCTTCCTTCGTAAATCTCTCTATTTTCTAGCAAAAATGGCCCCCAAATCATCTGTTTTTCTCGAGCAAGCAAGCTTTCTGAAACCTTACATTCACCAAGACCTTTTCGCGGTTCTTGACACCTTCGGGTTTCACAAACTGGAAAAGGCATTTGATCTTGTCCGCCAGTGCAAAGGTTTCTTGTTTAGTTTGTTTAATATTATCTCTCACACATGCATATGACAAACTGCTTTTACTCTATATATCTACTTGTGATTACTGTGATATCGATTGCTAGCTTGCATAAACTGCTTTGGGGCACTTATACTTCACTGATGGAAGGATAGTGCTCACATATGCTCTACTGTGTTTCCTGTAGGTTTCTACAATATAATCACTTCACACCCAGTACACTTCCTACCCAAGGATGTTGCTGCCTTCTACCTCTCATGGTAGGGAGAGAGGGGTGGAGATGAGGCAACAATCAGGGTCAGCAAAGGGAACACGATTACCAACACCTCCTACAACGTCATCAACATTATCAACACCGCTTACAAAGTCAAGGATGAAGGCCTAGAACTTGGAGAAATCACTGCAGAACAGCTGCAAGAAGCTGTGGAGATGGTGATGATCATTCCCATCCAATACACAAACAGGATGTTTGTCCGTGCTCTTCTCGCGCCAGAATTCAGAATCTTATTTGAATTCGTACAGCGAATATTTCTCAACCACAACGGCTCATACGACCAGGTCACCCCTGAGAAATTCAGAATCTTAGCTGTTGTAGTACTCAACTTACCAATGAACTGGAGCAGGATCTTATACGATCTCTTGGCAAAGGAGGCCAAGATGATCTTGTTTGTGAAAGGCAGCTCACCTGGCATCGAAGTCAAAAGGAGCACTCTACGTCATTCTACAAAAATCAGTTTTATGCTCGAGTCTTTCTTCCCTCAACACCAGTGGGATACAGTTGTTGAGTTTAACTCTAAACTGCATTTTCCCAAAGATCAACATCAAATTGAGATGTCAATGGGCATTTCTGCCAACCTGCTGGCAAGAGTCAAAGATTCAGTTATCGCAAACGCTTTGACTGAGATGGGAAACTCCAACCCCATCTGGATACCACCATTCGTAGCAACTGAAAAATCCACCAAGACCAAGGTCACCAAGGAGAAACCAGCGGAAAGGACTCCCACCAAAAGAGTCACCAGACGGGTGAGCTCCATTGATACTGACACATCCACCGCAGCTCAGCCACCTAAACCAAAATGAAGACGACTTCAAAAATTGTCTGCTGAAGTTCAGACTGAAGCACCTGCTGCTGCAGAAGCTGTCATTCCTCAACAGGAGATTGAGGAGGAAGAAGTTATGCTGGGTGGTCCACCAGAAGATGTGGCACCCCTTTCATTTGTACACCCAGATCAGTCCAAAGACTTCTCCCCCGCACACTCTACTAGCCCATCATCTGCTGATCATTTAGAGCAGATTGATGAGGAGGCTGAGATAGAAGAAGCATCAACAGATGAAGAGGAGGAGTTGAAGAAAGCAGAATCTGTGGTGAGAATGCTTGAGACAGAGGCAGACCACTCTGTGCTCAAAACTTTTCCGGGGATCCAGCTCACCCCAGACACTTATGCTGCAGCCAAACGCTTAAAATTCCTGTTACTGGTGAAAGACAAGGAATTCTATGTATTGGACGCTCTGCTTCGCACCTGATCAATTCATGCACTGAAGATTGAAGAAGCCACTTTGCTTAAAATCTTCACTGCATCCTCCATTGCAGAGCTCAGAGAATCATACAAGCCAGATATACTAGGCATGGCAAAGTTTGAAGCTGATGAATTCCAGATCGATCTGCGATCTGTGTACGAGAAAGCCAACATGCTGGATTTTTATAACAGCATAGAAGAAGAAATTGTTGAGGAGGAGATTGAAGCTGCTCACACTGATGCTCACCAACAGGGTGCAGCCATTCCAGCAACAGAGATAGATCAGCAAATGGCTGACAGTGAAAAGCAGACCACTGCACCAACTGAGGGGGAACAAGCCATGCCTTCTGAAATCCCCAATGCAGTGCCCAGTCAATCTCAAGCAGAGTAAGAACTAATTGGACAAAATATCGGAGGCGAGCTTACCAACGACATCCTCACTCCTGCTGCTGCAGCTGCACTTAATGTTCATGTGCAGACATTCACCCTGGAAGACATATTGATGGACCAACATCAATCACTATCTCATATGCAGATCAGAGACCTTATTTCCAAGAAGGTCGACCAATACATGTATGGCACGCTCTCCCAAGTGCAAGATGAAGCCATACGCATACTCACAGAGTTCAACGACCACTTGAAGACACATGTCGATCAAGTTGACTCTAAATTGAGGACCAACATCGAGCTGCTGCTGATGAAAGGAAGGCACAGATCGATCAGAGTCTGTTTTCAACTGAGCTCAAAGTCAAAGAAATTTACAAAATCATCACTGCATTTGCTGAAAAGGAGAAGGATATGGTGCACGCCATAGTGAAGGCACAGACTGATGGCATAGCAGCTGATGTTGTCAAGGAAACGATCTCACACACCAAGGCTATGTTCAGGCAGTTTGAGGCAGATGGAAAGAACTTTGTTGAGAGAAAGTTAAGCGAACTGCGCTACCCGACGAAGACAATGATCGAAACATATTTCAACGACAGTCTGCTCATCCAAAAAGATGTCGAGGCTCACACAACTGATCTGGTCAACATTACAACCTCCTTCCAAAAGCAGATCGATGACGCTAATCTCAGTATCACATCTCTGCTTACCCAAAAAGTGGAGACTGATAAAGAGATCAAATCCATGAAGAAGGAGGTTACTTCCCTACGGGCATTCATCAATCTGTTGGTTGCTGATGTCGAAAAGGGGGAAGGCTTAGCAAAAGAAAAGAAGCCATCTGCTGCTGCCACAAAAGGGAAAGGAAAGGAAATAGCTCAATCGGAGCAGCAGATCACAGCACAAACAACCAGCCCACCATTTGCACCTACATCTGCTCAAATAAAAAGGACCACATCTTCAACCAGATCAAGCCAATCTCAACCCCCAAAGAAAAAGAGACGATCTGGATTCAGTTGGTCATCATCAGTTCCTTCTAAAACATCAAAAGGAGAGACCAGTTGGATCCCAGATCACCTGAAGGATGGATGGGAGGGTTTGAAATCTGGCTTCATCATGCTTAGATACTTCATCAAAGAACCTCTATACTGTGAAGGCACACCCAACAAGGCATTTGACATATATCTAGATAGAAATGATGCCAAGGACTTGGTTGAGGCCCTAAGGGAAGCTACTGCAAAAGCTCAAGTCTCCATCTTTGCACCAGAAAAGGAATTCAGAGAATACCCAGTAATTCCTGGCACCTCACTACCAGACAAAACCTACCTGCTCACCTACATTAACCAGCTAGCAGAAAATAGAGGATATAAGGTGGATGCAGAAGACCCTGATTACATAAGGGTAAGAGAAGGTGTATATGAAAGCGTGAAGCTTATCTCGGACGAGACCAGAGCAAAGATGAAGAGGCAACAAAAAGAGAAAAGAAAAAGCAGATAGACATATCTCTCATATTTTTATGATCTGCTTTTCTTATGTTTTGTCTTGACTTTCTGTAAACTCTACTTGTCTTTTTATTCATATATGAAATCTGTTTGAGTTTCTGATGACAACATTTTATTGTCCAGAACACATATGAAAATATCCTAAACGTTATAAACTTAATAACATACTAACATCAATCTAGATATCAGACTAGATCATTCTTTATGAGCTGATAGGATATTATTGTAAAGTGTGGTTTCGACATCATCAACAAGGGGGAAATTGTTGGGAACCCTAAAGTCTTAGTGTTAATGATGGTCTTTCGAAACACACTTAGCTAGTTTAGAGCTTAAACTGTTCTCGTGTAAAAACAGATCACTAGAGATAAGGTGATTTCTGTTATGGAACAGATTAGGAGATGACTTAAAATGTAAAGGAGATATTCCTATAGAAGTCAATCTCAACTTAGAATAGGATGAATGTCAAGATTTTATGCCAAAGAAGAATCGATCTGCTGTAACAGACAGCGACCAGATCGATGCCTACAGCGAGGAACCAGAACGATTGAGTCATCAATCCATCAGCTGACATCATCCTACACATCATATACACTTGCCACGTCAAAGATCAAATTCCATCCAACTGGGATTGGAAAGAAGACCTTCGGTTAACATATATAAGGAAAGAGACCGTTAGCAATCTGCTTTCCATAACTCAAAGATTGAGTCAACCTTTTCCTATATGGCAAGAACAGATATGATGGAAACCATTGATTGGCAATATACCATCTATCTCACGCCAATCAACAACGGCTAGAAATTCAATATTCAATGCCTATATAGTTGAAGTCAAAAATCTGGAAACATAGAAGAGAACACGCGCGAGCTATACTGCTATCATACTTTCAAGCAATCTGCAATCCAGACTTAGAGCTTCAACACTTTGTGATTCTACATCACACCAACCACCTCGATTCAAGTCTGTCTTATCGAGACAAAGGAGATCACCCTGCTAGCTAGTAGTTTTCTAGTGGTAACGTAGAGGTAATCTGTTGTAAAGGGACACGACCCTTAACTCGTGCATAAGTATCTCTCTAGTTTTGATTGATACTTGTGACTCGTTCTCCACGAGTATAAAGAAGCAGAGTATCCTAGTAGTGGATAATCTGGTCTAGTTTTTGACCAGATCGTGGACGTAGGGTTTTCCCGAACCACGTTAAACGACTGTGTGCTTTATATTCCTGCATTTTAATTTCAGTTGTTTATTATTCTAACTCTCTGCACTATCATCCATCTCAATCAATCTCCTTAACATTCTGGATTATTACTAAGGTTTTCTAAATAAGAGCAATCACTGAACCACCATTATTCCGCACTCACTCTACACTCAGAAGGTAATAAGATCACTCTTATTATCAACTAAGTGTTTTCACTAAGAGAGTAATCTGTCTGGACTAAATCAGTTATTGATCTGAATATCGATCTGTTTAGTCACTACCGAACAATTTCTCGTATAAAATAGCTTGAACTCTCTTATAAACTGTTAAGTAAAACTGAAAAGTTAGTGTTTGGTGTATTCCCCCCCCCCATACACCAAACCTTGCTCTTTCGGGACCAACAAGTGGTATCAGAGCAGTGGTTCAAACTGACCATTGTTTTGTTTCACAAGGTTAAAACCTGCGTGGTCTACTTGAATAGATCTAGAAAAACCTTTTTCATTCACGTGCATACTATCTGTTATGGAGTCATCTGTTATCAGGGCTTGCGAAGAATTCTCTATTCAAGGATATAGAGAATGGAGCTTCAGGATCAAGATGTGTCTCAAAGCCCATCATTGCTTAATGTGGAAAGTAATTGAGGAAGGGCCATTGGCAATTACAGAAGAAACCACTCGTATCACTGAGACAGGAGCGGTTAAAGAATCTGTACTAAAGGATCCCAGAAAATATACCTCTGAAGAAAGGAGAGAAGCAAATCTTGATGATTTTGCCAAAGGGATCATCTCCAGCACGGTCAAAGGCATACATCTGGCCAAAATCCAAGATTTGGATACTGCCAAAGAGATGTGGGAAGCCTTAAGAGACCTAGCCCTAGGATCTGAAGTTATGATCGAGAACAAACTGTCTCTAGCCTGCAATAAATATGATGAATTCAAAATGAAACCAGGCGAGACAATAGAACAGATGAAGATGAGATTCACTGGAATTCTCCTTGAGATATCTGCGTTCAAAAAGAACAAATATACTCAAAGGGAGAATAACATGAAAGTTCTTAGAGCTCTTCCACCAAGGTGGGAGATCTATGCAGCCATGCAACCTCTAAGAGCAGACTTCAATGATCTATCCACTGAAGCCTTATTTGATCATCTCGAAGGTCATGAGTGTGACATCCAAAGAATTCGAGGACCAGACCATCTGTCCAAAAAGGTAGAAAGCAGCTCGAAGAAGGACAAAGAGGTTGCCTTCAAGGCGAAGAGCAAACCAGATGATCCTTCTGAGCCTGTTACTCCAGATGAAGAAAAAGGCTATGACAAACTCTTAAAAGAGTTCGCAATGATTGCCAAACGAATGGACAAGATGGAAACCAGATCGAAGAAATACAGACGCTTCTACAAAGATAACAAGAGAAACTTCAACAAGAAATATGACAATGATCGATCTGATGACAAGGATGAGTCAAAGAAGCAGTTCTCTAAAACAACAAAGACCTCTAGTTCAACAGATTACACTTGCTTTGAATGTGGCAAAACAGGTCACTTCAAAACAGATTGTCCTAATCTGTCCAGAAGTCAAAGGGAAGAACTAAGAGCTAAAAGAGATCGAAAGCTTAAATATGAGCGCAAAGCCATGATAGCTGAACAGAACTCAAGCAGCTCGAGTCATTTCTTAGATAGCTCATCAGAAAATGATGAAGCTTTCATTGCTGACGATGAAGAAAGCTGGAATGAATGCTATGTGGGATTGGACAACGGGCTAGATGAAGTTGAGGTAAATTCTTGCTACTCAAATTCCTCAGATAATAATGATGATCTTGAACAGGAAAGTGAAGACCAAGCAGAATACTCATGGAATGAAATAGATGAGATGTTCAAAAGCTGCTCGAGTATCAATAGGCTATTTAAAGAAGTTGTTGAAGAGAACGACAGATTGAAGAAAGTTGAGCAAATCTTAAGCACAACAAATACACAATTTGTTGCTAAAATAAACGATCTGAAAGAACAGATCAAGAGTAAAGACAGTAAGATCCACACACTTAACTCAAAAGTTAAGGATCTGGTTACAAGAAACAATGTTGCTGAAGAAAAGATCAAGAAAGGAAAAGAAATGATCTACAAGAGTGATGAGCGTGCCAAGTTGCTAATCAATCTACAACAAAAGGGCATTTCTGGATTAGGGTATCCAGGTCACTCAGAAAAGTCTTCTGGAACTGTAAACTTCGTACCAGAAAGGAAGCAAATACCAGATCAAGTGAAGGACTTGAAGAACAAGAAAGGTTATCCTCAAAAGATGATAATGAAAGATGCAAAGAACAGGCAATATCATCAAACAAAGGGACAACCAGCTCACTACACAGAAACGGAACACCTTCAAAAAGCAAATGTCAACAGGACAAAAATTGTCAACAGGACAATACCTACTAAGAAAAGATTGAAGAAGGATGAAATAGAAAGATATCATCCATCTGAAATTCATTCTGTATCTAAAGTAGATAATGAAGGAAACATCATTACCTGCTATATTACTGTTCCTAACCCTAGAATGTTCTGGATTCGAAAAGGAATGTTTGCTAATGATCCAGCACCCAAACGTTGAAAGGGTAGCTAAGTGTGATTAATTGCAGGATCAAAGAACTGCAAGAAGGAGTAAGATAGCAAGAGGAACTATCTGGATTATAGATAGTGGTTGTTCAAAACACATGACATGTGACAAGAACCTACTATCAGATTACATAGAGAAACCAGGCCCACAGGTCACTTTTGGATGTAATTCAAAAGGATATACCAGAGGGTATGGAAACATCAGAGTTGGCAAGACCACTATCACCAATGTGTCATATGTTGAGGGTCTTAGTCACAATCTGTTTTCTGTAAGTCAGTTTTGTGCTAATGGCAATCAGATTGTTTTTGATGCTAACAACTGTCTGGTGAAGAACAAGGAAGGAGATGAAATACTCCTTACCGGTAAACTGCAGGATAGATTATATATTGTCCAGTGGACAAATCAGATCGAGACGTGCTTAGTCACTAAGACTGTATCAGAAACAAGCTGGTTATGGCATAAGAGATTAAGTCATCTTAATTTCAAATCAATCAACAGGATTGCCAAGGAAAGGTTAGTGGAAGGACTACCAGATCAAGTGTATGATAAAGATCATATACGTGATGCTTGTCAAGCTGGAAAGCAAACCAGATCATCCTTTACAAGCAAAACAGCTCACTCAACAACAAGGATACTAGAGCTGTTACACCTTGATCTGTTTGGACCAGTCAAACCACTAAGTATCAATGGGAGAAAGTACACATTGGTAATCATAGATGATTACTCAAGATTCACATGGGTCATCTTTCTGCTAAAGAAGAAAGAAACCCTAGACAAGCTCCCTGATTTTCTACACAAGATCACTAAACAGAAAGAGATGAGTATAACCTTTATCAAAACAGATCGAGGAACAGAATTTCTCAACCAGAAGATTGAAGCATATTGCAACAAGATGGGAATCACTCATCAAACATCTGCTGCTCGAACTCCCCAACAGAATGGAGTAGTTGAAAGAAGAAACAGATCACTCAAAGAAGCAGCACGCACAATGCTTAATTCTACCAATCTACTGAAGAAATTCTGGGCAGAAGCTATATACACTGCCTGTTGTTGGTCCCGAAAGAGCAAGGTTTGGTGTATGGGGGAGGGAATACACCAAATGCAAACTTTTCAGTTTACTTGACTAATTAAATCAGAGAGATGTAAGCTTTCTATAACACAGATTGCTCAAGGTGATAGAACAGAATGATTTTCTAATCAATCTGGTTCTGTCCAAGTAAAGTCTCTCAAGTGAGTGATATAAAGCAGAGAGTAAGTTTAAGCTTAAACTCCAACAGTGTATCGTGTGCGGAATAATGGTGGACTTAGTCGGTGCTCTTGTTAAGAAAATCTTTAGAAAACTTAATCGAGTATTTAGGAGATTGATTAAGAATGCAGATTGAATGAGTATGATAGATTGAGATTAAAAACAACTGAATATAAATGCAGAATATAAATAACACAGTTATTTTTACGTGGTTCAGGAAACCCCCTACGTCCACGGTCTAATCCAAACTGGATTAGATATCCACTACTAGGATACTCTTCTTATTTAACCTCGCTGAGAACGAGCCACAAGTTCCAAGTACAAACTAACTGAAACTTATGCACGAATAAGGGTCGTGTCCCTTTACAACTTACAGAAAACTACTGTAAACAGGTTATCTTCACGTTAATCCACTAGAAACCTACTAGCTAGTAAAGATCTCCTTCTTCTCTCGATAAGACAGACTTGAATCGAGGTGTGATTGCGATCACGAACGGTTTGAAGCTTTTGTCTGATTGTGAGATTGAATGCTTGAGAATATTTCTGCAGTATATAGTTAGCGACTTGTGTATTTTTCAGACTTTGAAACTTCAAATATATATAGGCTCTGAATTTGAAATTCTAGCCGTTGGTTGATTGGCGTGATTTGATTTGTGGATTGCCAATCAATCATATCTCTTCTTTCCTTGTAGAGTCGTTGAATGAATTTTCTATGAATGGTAAGCAGATCATCTGTGATTACTTTCCTTCTGGGTGTCAATCGGTGATTCTCATTCCAATTCTTGATGAATTGATATCTTTTGATATATTTGGTTCAGCTCCTTCTGTTCTTTTTTGAACCTTCTGGTTATGTCCTTTCTAGTTTAACACTGATTAGATATCTTCTGGTTGTAATGTCTTTCTGGTCGAGCGCTAGTTAGACACTTTCTGGTTTAGTGTCTTTCTGGTTTAACACTGATTAGACATCTTCTGGTTGTAATGTCTTTCTGGTCGAGCACTAGTTAGACACTTTCTGGTTTAGTGTCTTTCTGGCCCTAGTGCCTTTCTGGTTGCACATTGGTTAGACATTCTCTGGTTTCAAATGACTTTCTGTCTGTTGCTTTCTGGTTCAACTTTCTGTCCGAGACATCTTCCATCTTTCTGTATGAAGCCTTCTGGTTCAACTTTCTGTTAAAGTTAACTTACTACAGATTTCTGTCTGAGACTTGCTGGTTTAACTTTCTGTTAAAGTTGTCTTGCTTCAGCTTTCTGTCTGAGACTTGCTG
>JAPKLX010003164.1:0-11513 GCA_026898415.1 Leonotis leonurus
TATAAGATGTTCTCGTGTAAAAACAGATCACTAGAAAGAAGGTGACTTCTGTTTAGGAACAGATTAGGAGATGACTTAAAGTGTAAAGGAAATACTCCTATAGAAGTCAATCTCAACTTAGAATAGGATGAAGTCAAGTTTTTATGCCAAAGAAGAATCGATCTGCTGTAACAGACAGCGACCAGATCGATACCTACAGCGAGGAACCAGAACGATTGAGTCATCAATCCATCAGCTGACATCATCCTACACATCATATACACTTGCCACGTCAAGATCAAAGGCCATCCAACAGGGATTGGAAAGAAGACCTTCGGCTATACATTTATAAGGAAAGAGATCGTTAGCAATCTGCTTTCCATAACTTAAAGATTGAGTCAACCTTTTCTATATGGCAAGAACAGATATGATGGAAACCATTGATTGGCAATATACCATCTATCTCACGCCAATCAACAACGGCTAGAATTTCAATATTCAATGCCTATATAGTTGAAGTCATCAATCTGGAAATAGAGAAGATACGCGAGCTATACTGTTGCTATACTTTCAAGCACTCTGCATTCCAGACTTTAGAGCTTCAACAATCTTGTGATTTCACATCACACCAACCACCTCGATTCAAGTCTGTCTTATCGAGAGAAAGGAGATCACCCTGCTAGCTAGTAGTTTTCTAGTGGTAACGTAGATGTAATCTGTTGTAAAGGGACACGACCCTTCATTCGTGCATAAGTATCATTCTAGGTGTGATTGATACTTGTGACTCGTTCTCCACGAGTATAAAGAAGCAGAGTATCCTAGTAGTGGATAATCTGGTCTAGTTTTGACCAGATCGTGGACGTAGGGTTTTCCCGAACCACGTTAAACAACTGTGTGCTTTACATCTCTGCATTCTTTATATTTTCAGTTGTTTATTATTCTTACTCTCTGCACTCTCATCCATCTGCATCTCAATTAATCTGCTAAACAATCTGGTTAAAACATAAAGGTTTTCAAAACAAGAGCATTCACTAATCCACCATTATTCCGCACTCACTCTACACTTAGAAAGTAATAAGATCACTCTTATTGTCTGCTAAGTGTCTTCACTAAGAGAGTAATCTGTTTGGACTAAATTAGCTACTGATCTGCATATCGATCTGTTTAGTCACTGCCGAGCAATTTCTTGTATAGAATAGCTTGAGCTCTCTTATAAACCGTCAAGTTAAACTGAAAAGTTAGTATTTGGTGTATTCCCCCCCCCCCATACACCAAACCTTGCTCTTTCGGGACCAACAAGTGGTATCAGAGCAGTGGTTCAATCTGACCATTGTTTTGTTTCACAAGGTTAAAACCTGCGTGGTCTACTTGAATAGATCTAGAAAAACCTTTTTCATTCACTTGCATACTGTCTGTTATGGAGTCTTCTGTTATCAGGGCTTGCGAAGAATTCTCAATTCAAGGATATAGAGAATGGAGCTTCAGGATCAAAATGTGCCTTAAAGCTCATCATTGCTTAATGTGGAAAGTAATAGAAGAAGGGCCATTGGCAATTACAGAAGAAACCACTCGTATCACTGAGACAGGAGCGGTTAAAGAAACCGTACTAAAAGATCCCAGAAAATATACCTCTGAAGAAAGGAGAGAAGCAAATCTTGATGATTTTGCCAAAGGAATCATATCCAGCACGGTCAAAGGCATACATCTGGCCAAAATCCAAGATTTGGATACTGCCAAAGAGATGTGGGAAGCCTTAAGAGACCTAGCCCTAGGATCTGAAGTTATGATCGAGAACAAGCTGTCTCTAGCCTGCAACAAATATGACGAATTCAAAATGAAACAAGGCGAGACAATAGAACAGATGAAAATGAGATTCACTGGAATTCTTCTTGAAATATCTGCGTTCAAAAAGAACAAATATACTCAAAGGGAGAAGAATATGAAAGTTCTTAGAGCTCTTCCACCAAGCTGGGAGATCTATGCAGCAATGCAACCCCTAAGAGCAGACTTTAATGATCTGTCCACTGAAGCCTTATTTGATCATCTCGAAGGTCATGAGTGTGACATTCAAAGAATTCGAGGACCAGATCATCTGTCCAAAAAGGCAGAAAACAGCTCAAAGAAGGACAAAGAGGTAGCCTTCAAAGCGAAGAGCAAACCAGATGATCCTTCTGAGTCTGCTACTCCAGATGAAGAGAAATGCTATGTCAAACTCTTAAAAGAGTTTGCGATGATTGCCAAATGAATGGACAAGATGGAGACTAGATCGAAGAAATTCAGACGCTTCTACAAAGATAACAAGAGAAACTTCAACAAGAAGTATGACAATGATCGATCTGATGACAAGGACGAGTCTAAGAAGCAGACTGTTAAAACTACAAAGACTTTTAGCTCTACAGACTATACCTGCTTTGAATGTGGCAGAACAGGTCACTTCAAAACAGATTGTCCTGATCTGTCCAGAAGTCAAAGAGATGAGCTAAGAGCCAAAAGAGATCGAAAGCTTAAATATGAGCGCAAAGCCATGATAGCTGAACAGAACTCAAGCAGCTCGAGTCACTTCTCAGACAGCTCATCAGAAAATGATGAAGCCTTCATTGCTGACGATGAAGAAAGCTGGAATGAATGCTATGTAGGATTGGACAACGGGCTAGATGAAGTTGAGGTAAATTCTTGCTACTCAAATTCCTCAGATAATGAAAATGATCTTGAACAGGAAAGTGAAGATCAAGCAGAATACTCATGGAATGAAATAGATGAGATGTTCAAAAGCTACTCAAGTATCAAGAGGCTGTTTAAAGAAGTTGTTGAAGAGAATGACAGATTGAAGAAAGTTGAGCAAATTTTAAGCACAGCAAATACACAATTTGTGACTAAAATAAACGATCTGGAAGAACAGATCAAGAGGAAAGACAGTGAGATCCACACACTTAACTCAAAAGTTAAGGATCTGGTTACAAGAAACAATGTTGCTGAAGAAAAGATCAAGAAAGGAAGAGAAATGATCTACAAGAGCGATGAGCGTGCCAAGTTGCTAATCAATCTGCAACAAAAGGGAACATCTGGATTAGGATATCCAGGTCACTCTGAAAAGTCTTCTGGAACTATAAACTTCGTATCAGAAAGGAAGCAAATACCAGATCAAGTGAAGGACTTGAAAAACCAGAAAGGTTATCCTCAAAAGATGATAATAAAAGATGCAAAGAACAGGCAATATCATCAAACAAAGGGACAACCAGCTCACTACACAGAAACAGAACACCTACAAAGAGAAAATGTCAACAGGACAAAAATTGTCAACAGGACAGTACCTACCAAGAAAGGATTGAAGAAGGATGAAATAGAGAGATATCATCCATCTGAAATACACTCTGTATCTAAAGTAGATAATGAGGGAAACATCATTACCTGCTATATTGCTGTTCCTAACCCTAGAATATTCTGGATTCGAAAAGGATTGTTTGCTAATAATCAAGCACCCAAACGTTGAAAGGGTAGCTAAGTGTAATTAATTGTAGGATCAAAGAACTGCAAGAAGGAGTAAGATAGCAAGAGGAACTATCTGGATTATAGATAGTGGTTGTTCAAAACACATGACTTGTGACAAGAACCTACTGACAGATTACATAGAGAAACTAGGCCCACAGGTCACTTTTGGATGTAATTCAAAAGGATATACCAGAGGGTATGGAAACATCAAAGTTGGCAAGACCACTATCACTAATGTGTCATATGTTGAGGGTCTTAGTCACAATCTGTTTTCTGTAAGTCAGTTTTGTGCTAATGGTAATCAGATTGTTTTTGATGCTAACAACTGTCTGGTGAAGAACAAGGAAGGAGATGAAATACTCCTTACCGGTAAACTGCAGGATAGATTATATATAGTCCAGTGGACGAATCAGATCGAGACCTGCTTAGTCACTAAGACTGTATCAGAAACAAGCTGGTTATGGCATAAGAGATTAAGTCATCTTAATTTCAAATCAATCAACAGGATTGTCAAGGAAAGGTTAGTAGAAGGACTACCAGATCAAGTGTATGATAAAGATCACATATGTGATGCTTGTCAAGCTGGAAAGCAGACCAGATCATCATTTACAAGCAAAACAGCTCACTCAACATCAAGGATACTAGAGCTGTTACACCTTGATCTGTTTGGACCAGTCAAACCTCTAAGCATCAATGGAAGAAAGTACACATTGGTAATCATAGATGATTACTCAAAATTCACTTGGGTCATCTTTCTGCTGAAGAAGAAAGAAACCCTAGACAAGCTTCCTGACTTTCTACACAAGATTACTAAACAGAAAGAGATAAGCATAACCTCTATCAGAACAGATCGAGGATCAGAATTTCTCAACCAGAAGATCGAAGCATATTGCAACAAGATGGGAATTACTCATCAAACATCTGCTGCTCGAACTCCCCAACAGAATGGAGTGGTTGAAAGGAGAAACAGATGGTTAAAAGAAGCAGCTCGCACAATGCTTAATGCAACCAACCTACCAAAGAAATTCTGGGCTGAAGCCATATATACAGCATGCTACACTCAAAACAGATCATCCATCACACTCAGACATGGAAAGACTCCATATGAACTATGGAACAACAGAAAACCTAAGATTTCTTACTTTAGAACTTTTGGTTGTTTATGTTACATACACAATAATGGGAAATCACAGTTGAAAACTTTTGATAGCAAAACTGATCCTGGAATATTCTTAGGATATTCTGATGTCAGTAAAGCTTATCGAGTTTATAATAAGAATTCTCATATTGTGGAGGTAACTCCCCATGTTGTTTTTGATGAGTCTACTGTTGAGTACAGATCACTAGATGGAAAGCAGACAGATAACCAAATGACTACCAGAAGAATAAATGAACTCTTACTTGAAGATATTCTTATCTGGAATTCAAAAAGTGAGGATGAAGAAATTAACACACCACCTGTTGCTGAAGAGATCATACAGCAAGGGGGAATATTACTACACAATCAGGATGAAAACAGATCATCAACAGAAAACAATGAAACAACCATTACAAATGATGATCAACCTCCAGAAGAAAGTCCAGATGAGAATCCATTTCAAGCTATATCAACAGCACACCCTGAATTTGATGAACCAACAGATCAACCTGATCCTGAGTTATCTGATGAAGAAATGACCAGGAGAAGAAGATGGATACAAGACCATCCACCAGAACAGATCGTTGGGAACCCATCAGATCGTGTGAAAACAAGAAGAATGCATGGAGAAAGTGCATTGTTGAGCTGTTACCTCTCTCGCATAGAGCCATCTGATGCTTATGAAGCACTCCAAGATGCAGATTGGATAACAGCAATGCAAGAAGAACTAAATGAGTTCAAAAGAAATGAAGTCTGGTATCTCGTGAACAGACCCAAACACCAAGGAGTAATTGGTGTAAAATGGGTGTTCAAAAACAAACGGGATGAGAATGGTGAAGTAGTCAGAAACAAAGCCAGGTTAGTAGCTAAAGGTTATAATCAACAAGAAGGCATTGATTTCGATGACACATTCGCACCCGTAGCCAGATTAGAAGCTATAAGGCTATTTCTAGCATATGCTGCTCACAAACGGTTCAAGGTATACCAGATGGACGTCAAAAGTGCCTTTCTCAATGGTATTCTTGAAGAAGAAGTATATGTGGAACAGCCACCTGGATTTGAAGAAGCAGATCCAGATCAGAAAGTATACAGACTGGCTAAGGCAGTCTATGGTCTAAAACAAGCCTCTAGAGCTTGGTATGAGACCTTATCAACCTTCCTACTAGAATCTGGATTTAGAAGAGGATCTGTTGACAAGACTTTGTTCATCATCAAAGTCAAAGAAAATATTCTCTTAGTCCAGATCTATGTAGATGATATCATCTTTGGATCCCAATCTACCTATCTGTGTGACAAATTTGCTGAACTTATGAAAAATAAGTATCAAATGTCCATGATGGGAGAAATGAGTTTCTTCTTAGGTTTGCAGGTCAAGCAGCTATCAGATGGTATCTTTATTAATCAGACAAAATACATCAACGATCTGCTGACCAAGTTTGGATTAAAAGACAGTAATTCAGTGAAGATTCCAATGCAGACCAATGGGAAAATTGGTCCAGATCCCAAAGGAAAACCAGCTAATATTACTCAATATAGAGGGATCATAGGATCACTACTCTACCTAACTGCCAGTCGACCTGACATCACCTTTGCAGTTGGAGTATGTGCTAGATATCAAGCAAATCCCAAAGAGTCTCACATGGAAGCAGCTAAGAAGATACTAAGATATCTTAAGGGAACAGCCCATATAGGATTATGGTATCCATGTGAAGACAATTTTGAGCTAACTGGATATACTGACTCAGACTACGCTGGATGCAAACTGGACAGAAAGTCAACATCTGGTACATGTCAGTTTCTGGGAAATAAACTGATTTCTTGGTTCTCAAAGAAACAGACATCGGTTGCCACTTCAACTACAGAAGTAGAATATATGGCAGCTGGGAGTTGTTGTGCACAAATACTATGGTTAAGACAACAGCTTAAAGACTATGAGATTGATGTCAAGGAAATACCAATTTTCTGTGACAGCTCAAGTGCTATAGCAATCACACAGAATCCTGTCTTACATACCAGATGCAAACATGTTGATGTGAGACATCACTTTATAAGAGATCATGTTGAAAGAAAACATGTACAGATTGAGAAAATACATACTGAGATTCAGAGAGCTGATATTCTCACTAAGGCATTACCAGAAGAAAGATTTAAGATGCTTTGTGGAAAATTAGGACTCTTAAATCTTGAAGACAGAACCAGATTGACCTAAAACTAGATCAAAATCAACAATCCAACAGGGAAACAAAACCAGATCATCATGGTCTAGATTGACAAAATTCAGCCTATATATGAAAATCCAACAGGAAATTGATACCAGATCACTAAATATATGTCAATACAGATTGATCAAATTCCAACTGGGAATTATTAAAGGAAAGCAACCAGATTGATAGTTCTCACCATAAAGGAGATTGACCTCAACCAGAGTACCTATACCACGTGGATATTTGAATTAATATTTCCTATTCCATTACTTGGTTAAGGGGGAAAGGTCAACTATATACGGCGACTAATTATATATATATTCTGACATTAGATATCAAAATCTTTTATCTTTTGATGATTACATATAGTAATTGGGAGACGTGATCGAGAAAATATCCACCAAATCAAGAAAAAGGGAGACAAAAGACTGCAACAAAGATAACGCGCCATATCACAGCCGTTCGATTATAGCGCGTGCATCACACGATCAAGAGAGACGACTATGGGTTGGAAACCTAGTACATGGAAAGGCGGGAAAGCTGAAAAAGGGAAGGATTTCTGAATATTTTATTACTCTACTTATCTTCTCTTTCGCGTATATAGACTGATAAGGCGTTTCGTGTATCACTCACACTTACATAATTCTCGAAACACTTAGAAAATTTTCTGCCTTCCAAAATTCTCTCTTCCCTCGAAAATCTCTCACTTTCTAGCAAAAATGGCTCCCAAATCATCTGTTTTTCTGGAACAAGCAAGCTTTCTGAAACCTTATATTCATCAAGACCTTTTTGCGGTTCTTGACACCTTCGGGTTTCATAAACTGGAAAAGGCATTCGATCTTGTTCGCCAGTGCAAAGGTTTCTTATTTTTTTTGTTTTAACTTTTATTCGTATATCAAAATGCTTTTACTCTGTTTCTATTCTTTTGTCTGCGGTATCATAGAACGGCATAAACTGTTTTTGTGGCACTTATACTTCACTGATGGAAGGATAGTGCTCACATTTGTACTATTGTGTTCTATGTAGGTTTCTGCAAAATTATTACTTCACACCCTGTGCACTTCCTACCCAAGGATGTTGCTGCCTTTTATCTCTCATGGCAGGGAGAGAGAGGTGGAGATGAGGCCACCATCAGGGTGAGTAAAGGGAATACTGTCAGCAACACTCCCTACAATGTTATCAACATTATAAACGCAGCTTATAAAGTAAAGGATGAGGGATTAGAACTGGGTGAAACTACTGCAGAACAGCTGCAAGAAGCTGTGGAGATGGTTATGATCGTGCCCATCCATTACACAAACAGAATGTTTGTTCGCTCACTTCTCGCACCAGAATTCAGGATCTTGTTTGAATTCGTTCAGCGGATTTTCCTTAATCACAATGGGTCCTACGACCAGGTCACTCCTGAGAAGTTCAGGATATTAGCTGCAGTGGTTCTTAATCTGCCTGTCAACTGGAGCAGGATCTTATACGATCTCTTGGCAAAGGAGGCCAAGATGCTCTTATTTGTGAAAGGCAGCTCCCCAGGCATCGAAGTAAAGAGAAGCAGCCTGAGACATTCAACAAAGATCAGCTTTATGCTGGAATCATTCTTTCCTCACCACCAATGGGATACAGCGGTTGAGTTCAACGCAAAACAGCATTTTCCAAAGGACCAGCATCAGATTGAAATGTCGATGGGCATTTCAGCAAATCTGATTGTCAGGGCAAAGGACCCTGTTATCTTTAATGCTCTGATGGAGATGGGGAACTCGAATCCCATCTGGATTCCTCCATCTGGTCCAGCAGATCAATCCACAAAATCTAAGGTCACCAAGGAGAAGCAAACTGAGAGAACCCCCTCCAAGAGAGTGACCAGGAGGGCCAGTTCTGTTGAAACAGATACTTCTACCGCAGCACAGCAGCCCAAACCAAAACGCAGAAGGCTTCACAAACTGTCTGCCAAGATACAGACCGAAGCCCCAACTGCTGCAGAAGATGTCATCCCTCAACAGGAGGTTGAGGAGGAAGAAGTTGTGCTGGTTGGTGAACCAAAAGATGTGGAGCCTCTGTCAACAGTACACCCTGATCAGTCCAGGGATCTCTCCCCAGCTCACACCATAAGCTCATCTTCTGCTGAGCCTCTAGAGCAGATCGATGAGGAAGATGAAGAAGCAATTGAATCTTCAGATGAAGATGTTGAAAAGAAAACAGCTCAATCTGTAGTTAAGATGATTGAAGCAGAAGCAGACAGAGCTGTTCTCAGCATGTTTCCAGGAATCCAGCTTACACCAGAAAGCTACAATGCAGCTAAAAGAGTTAAATTGCTGCTGTTGATCAAAGACAAGGAGTTCTATGTTTTAGATGCACTGCTTAAAATCAGAACAATTGACCAGCTCAAAGCAGAGGAAGCCACACTGTTAAACATCTTTGAAGTCTCATCCATTGCTGAGATACGAGAAAACTATACACAATATATACTTGCAATCGCTTAGCTAGAAGCTCTGAAGCTCCAGATCAATCTACGAGAAATATATGAGAAGGCTGCTGGAAAGATAGACTTTTATGACAGCGTGGTTGATGAAGAAGAATCTGAGACTGCTCCATCTGATGCTCACCAACCGGGTGCAGCAATCAAAGAACCTGAACCAGACCAGCTCATGGGTGATACTGACGAGCAGATCATGACCCCACCTGCACCAACTGAGGGGGAACAAACGCCTGCTGAAATTCCCAATGCAGTACCCAACCAATCTCCAGCAACAGAAGACCTCATTGGACAGAATATAGGAGGCGAGCTTACAAATGACATCCTCACTCCTGCTGCTGCAGCTGCTCTGAATGTACATGTGCAGTCATACACCTTGGAAGATATATTGATGGATCAACATCAATCCCTATCTAATACTCAAATTAAAGATCTCATTGCCAAGAAGGTGGATCGGTACATGTATGGAACACTGACCACAGTCCAAGATGAAGCCACACGCATACTCACAGAGTTCAACGATCATCTGCAAACTCATGTCAACCAGGTCGACTCTGATCTAAGGCGAATCTGCAGGCTGAAGATTGAAGAGATCAGCAAGAAACTTGATGATGATCGGGCTGCTGCTGATGAGAGGAAAGCACAGATAGATCAAAGTCTATTTTCAACTGAATTTAAAGTGAAAGAGATGTACAAAATTATCAGTGCCTTTGCAGAAAAGGAGAAGGACATGGTACACGCCATAGTCAAGGAGCAGACTGATGGTCTCACAGCAGACATAGTCAAAGAAGCCAACTCTTACACCAGGTCGCTGATCAGACAGTTTGAAACTGATGGCAAATCCTTTGTGGAAAGGAAGTTACACGATCTGCACTACCCAACATCCACTCTAATCAAATCCTACTTTGATGAAACTGCGGACATCAAGGCAGCTCAAGAAGAAATCAAATCTGATCTGGCCAACACACATGCTTCTCTTCAGAAACAGATCAATGATTCCAACCTCAACATCACCTCTCTGTTGTCAGAAAGATTTGAATCTGCCAAAGAGGTCACAGAGTTGAAGGCCGAGGTCACCTCCCTCAAGACATTCATTCAATCATTCATTGATGATGTCGAAAAGGGGGAAGGGAGTGGGAAGCAAAAGCCATCTGCTGCGCAAGAGAAGAAGAAAGAAAAAGCAGCAGAAGAGAAAAAGAAGAGCTTGTCAGGATCTGGATCAACTGCAAAGAAACCTGCCCTTATACCAGATCGACCCAGCCCAGCCAGCTCTCCTTCATTCCAAGCACAGAAGACATTTACTCCAAGCAGATCAAGCCAGTCCCAACCACTCAAGAAAAAGAAAAGAGCAGGATCCAGCTGGTTCTCGTCTGCCCCTATTCGAAAATTATTGACCAAACAGGGAGAGACCAACTGGGTCCCAGATCACCTGAAGGAAGGTTTTGAAGGATTAAAATATGGATTCATTATGTGTCGTTACTTCCTCAAAGAGCCACTCTACTGTGAGGGATCACCTAATGAAGCCTTTAATCTATATCTTGATCAAAACGATGCAAGAGATCTGGTAGAAGAGATCAGAGCAGCAGCAGACAAAGCCCAGATCACAATAACTGCTCCAGAAAGGGAATTCATAACCTGTCCCACCATCCCTGGGACAGACCTTCCTGACAAAACCTTTCTGCTAAACTTCATAAATCAACTAGCAGAAAACAGAGGATATAAGGTGGATGCTGAAGACCCTGATTACATAAGGGTAAGAGAAGGAGTATACGAAAGTGTCCAGCTTATATCAGACGAGACCAGGGCAAAGATGAAGAGGCAATAGGAAGAGAGGAGAAAGAGCAGATAGTCATTCAATTATTATCTTTAATGATCTGCATTTTCTTATGTTTTTTGTTTTGATGATCTGTAAACCCTCTTTGTCCCTAATATATATATGAATTTCTTGAGTTTCTGATGACAACATTTTTATTGTCCAGAACACATATGAAAATATCCTAAAACGTTATAAACTTAATAACGTAATTAAATCAATCCTGGATATCAGACCAGATCGCTCTTTATAAGCTGATAGGATATAGTCTGTAAAGTGTGGTTTCGACATCATCAACAAGGGGGAAATTGTTGGGAACCCAAAAGTTTTAGTGTTGATGATGGTATCTCGAAACACACTTAGTTAGTTTATAGTGTATAAGATGTTCTCGTGTAAAAACAGATCACTAGAAAGAAGGTGACT
>JAPKLX010001418.1:0-21380 GCA_026898415.1 Leonotis leonurus
CCCCCCCCCCCATACACCAAACCTTGCTCTTTCGGGACCAACAAGTGGTATCAGAGCAGTGGTTCAAACTGACCATTGTTTTGTTTCACAAGGTTAAAACCTGCGTGGTCTACTTGAATAGATCTAGGAAAACCTTTTTCATTCACGTGCATACTATCTGTTATGGAATCGTCTGTAATCAGGGCTTGCGAAGAATTCTCTATCCAAGGATATAGAGAATGGAGTTTCAGAATCAAAATGTGCCTCAAAGCCCATCACTGCTTGATGTGGAAAGTAATTGAAGAAGGGCCATTGGCAATCACTGAAGAGACCACTCGCATCACAGATACAGGAGCAGTTAAGGAAACTGTTCTAAAAGATCCCAGAAAATATACCTCTGAAGAAAGAAGAGAGGCAAATCTCGATGACTTCGCCAAAGGGATCATTTCCAGCACGGTCAAAGGGATACATCTGGCTAAAATCCAAGACCTGGATACTGCCAAAGAGATGTGGGAAGCCTTGAGAGACCTAGCTCTAGGATCTGAAGTGATGATCGAGAACAAACTGTCTCTAGCCTGCAACAAATACGATGAATTCAAGATGAAACCAGGCGAGACAATAGAACAGATGAAGATGAGATTCACTGGAATTCTCTTAGAGATATCTGCGTTCAAAAAGAACAAGTATACTCAAAGGGAGAAGAACATGAAGGTTCTTAGAGCACTTCCACCAAGCTGGGAGATCTACGCTGCAATGCAACCTCTGAGAGCAGACTTCAATGATCTGTCTACTGAAGCCTTATTTGATCATCTCGAAGGTCATGAATGTGACATTCAAAGAATTCGAGGATCAGATCATCTGTCCAAAAAGGCAGAAAGTAGTACAAAGAAGGACAAAGAGGTAGCCTTCAAAGCGAAGAGCAAACCAGATGACCTTTCAGAGTCTGTAACTCCAGACGAAGAGAAAGGATATGACAAACTCCTAAAAGAGTTTGCAATGATAGCTAAACGGATGGACAAAATGAAAACCAGATCAAAGAAATACAGACGCTTCTACAAGGATAACAAGAGGAACTTCAACAGAAAGTATAACAGTGATCGATCAGATGACAAGAATGAATCTAAACAGCAGACTACTAAAACAACAAAGACCTCCAGCACTACAGATTACACATGCTTTGAATGTGGCAGAACAGGTCACTTCAAAACAGATTGTCCTAATCTATCCAGAAGCCAAAGAGAAGAACTGAGAGCTAAAAGAGATCGAAAGCTTAAAAATGAGCGCAAAGCCATGATAGCTGAACAGAACTCAAGCAGCTCAAGTCATTTCTCAGACAGTTCATCAGAAAATGATGAGGCTTTCATTGCTGACGACAAAGAAAGCTGGAATGAATGCTATGTAGGCCTGGACAATGGTCTAGATGAAGTTGAGGTAAATTCATGCTATTCAAATTCCTCAAATAATAATAGTGATCTTAAACAGGAGAGTGAAGATCAAGCAGAATACTCATGGAGTGAAATAGACGAGATGTTCAAAAGCTACTCAAGCATCAAAAGACTGTTCAAAGAAGTAGTTGAAGAAAATGATAGATTGAAGAAGATTGAGCAGACTCTCAGCACAGCAAACACTAGATTTGTTGCAAAAATTACTGATCTGGAAGAACAGATTAAGAGCAAAGACAGTGAGATCCACTCACTTAATTCAAAAGTCAAGGATCTGATTACCAGAAACAATGTTGCTGAAGAAAAGATCAAGAAAGGAAAGGAAATGATATACAAGAGTGATGAGCGTGCCAAGTTGCTAATCAATATGCAACAAAAGGGCACATCTGGTTTGGGATATCCAGGTCACTCAGAAAAATCTTCAGGAACTATAAGTTTCGTACCCGAAAGGAAGAAGATACCAGATCAAGTGAAAGACTTGAAAAACAAGAAAGGTTATCCTCAGAAGATGATAATAAAAGATGCAAAGAATAGGCAATATCATCAAACAAGGGGACAACCAGCTTACTACACAGAAACAGAACACCTTCAAAGAGCAAATGTCAACAGGACAAAAACTGTCAACAAGACAGTACATACAAAGAAAGGGTTGAAGAAGGATGAAATGGAAAGATATCATCCATCTGAAATCCACTCACTAACTAAAGTTGACAATGATGGAAATACTATTACCTGCTATATTTCTGTTCCTAACCCCAAAATGTTCTGGATTCGAAAAGGAACATTTGCTAATAATCAAGCACCCAAACGTTGAAAGGGTAGCTAAGTCTGATTAATTGCAGGATCAAAGATCTGCAAGGAGAAGTAAGATTGCAAGAGGAGCAATCTGGATAATCGATAGTGGTTGTTCAAAACACATGACATGTGACAAGAACCTACTATCAGATTACGTGGAAAAACCAGGACCCCAGGTCACTTTTGGATGTAATTCAAAAGGTTATACCAGAGGGTATGGAAACATCAAAGTTGGCAAGACCACTATCTCTAATGTCTCATATGTTGAGGGTCTTAGTCACAACCTGTTTTCGGTAAGTCAATTCTGTGCTAATGGTAATCAGATTGTTTTTGATACTAACAACTGTCTGGTGAAGAATAAGGAAGGAGATGAGATACTCCTTACCGGTAAATTACAGGATAGACTATACATTGTCCAATGGACAAACCAGATCGAGACCTGCCTAGTCACCAAGACTATATCAGAAACCAGCTGGTTATGGCATAAGAGATTGAATCACCTAAACTTCAAGACAATCAACAGGATTGCCAAAGAAAAGTTAGTGGAAGGACTACCAGATCAAGTATATGATAAAGATCACATATGTGATGCTTGTCAAGCTGGGAAACAAACCAGATCATCCTTTGCCAGAAAAACAGCTCACTCAACCACAAGGATACTAGAGCTGTTACACCTTGATTTGTTTGGACCAGTCAAACCACTAAGTATCAATGGGAGAAAGTACACATTGGTAATCATAGATGATTACTCAAGATTCACTTGGGTCATCTTTCTGCTGAAGAAGAAAGAGACTCTAGACAAGCTCCCTGACTTTTTACACAAAATCTCTAAACAGAAAGAGATGAGTATAACCTCTATCAGAACAGATCGAGGAACAGAATTTCTCAACCAGAAGATTGAAGCATATTGCAACAAGATGGGAATCACTCATCAAACATCTGCTGCTCGAACTCCTCAACAGAATGGAGTAGTTGAGAGAAGAAACAGATCACTCAAAGAAGCAGCTCGCACGATGCTTAATGCTATAAATCTACCAAAGAAATTCTGGGCAGAAGCTATATACACAGCATGCTATACTCAAAACAGATCATCCATCACACTCAGACATGGAAAGACTCCATATGAAATATGGAACAACAGAAAGCCTAAGATTTCCTACTTTAAAACTTTTGGCTGTCTATGTTACATACATAATAATGGGAAATTTCAGTTGAAAACTTTTGATAGCAAAACAGACCCTGGAATATTCTTAGGATATTCTGATGTCAGTAAAGCCTATCGAGTTTACAATAAGAATTCTCATATTGTGGAAGTAACACCTCATGTTGTATTTGATGAGTCTATTGTTGAGTACAGATCACCAGATGAGAAGCAGACAGACAATCAGGTGATAACCAGACGGATGAATGATCTATTACTGGAAGATATTCTTATCTGGAATTCAAGGAGTGAAGATAAAGAAGCTATCACTCAACCTATTGCTGAGGAGATCACACAGCAAGGGGGAATATCACTAACCAATCTGAATGAAAACAGATCATCAACAGAAGACAATATCACTACAAATGATGATCAACATCCAGAAGAAAATCCAGATGAGAATCCATTTCAAGCTATATCAACAGCACACCCTGAATTTGAGGATCCAACAGATCAACCTGATCCTGAGTTATCAGATGAAGAGATGACTAGGAGAAGAAGATTGATACAAGACCATCCACCAGAACAGATCGTTGGGAACCCATCAGATCGTGTGAAAACTAGAAGAATGCATGGAGAAAGTGCATTATTGAGTTGTTATTTATCTCGCTTGGAGCCATCTGATGCTTATGAAGCACTCCAAGATGCAGATTGGATAATAGCGATGCAAGAAGAACTCAATGAGTTCAAAAGGAATGAAGTCTGGTATCTCGTGGACAGACCCAGACACCAAGGTGTGATTGGTGTAAAATGGGTGTTCAAAAACAAACGAGATGAGAATGGTGAAGTAGTCCGAAACAAAGCCAGATTAGTAGCTAAAGGCTATAATCAACAAGAAGGCATTGATTTCGATGAAACATTCGCACCTGTAGCCAGATTAGAAGCAATAAGGCTGTTTCTTGCATATGCTGCTCACAAACGATTCAAGGTGTACCAGATGGATGTCAAAAGTGCCTTCCTAAATGGTATCCTTGAAGAAGAAGTATATGTGGAACAGTCACCTGGATTTGAAGAGGCAGATCCAGATCAGAAAGTATACAGACTAGCGAAAGCAGTCTATGGTCTAAAACAAGCCCCTAGAGCTTGGTATGAGACCTTATCAACCTTCCTACTAGAATCTGGATTCAAAAGAGGATCTGTTGATAAGACTTTGTTCGTTATCAAAGTCAAAGAACATATTCTCTTGGTCCAGATCTATGTAGATGATATTATCTTTGGATCTCAATCCACCTATCTATGTGACAAATTTGCTGAACTTATGAAAAATAAGTATCAAATGTCCATGATGGGAGAAATGAGTTTCTTTTTAGGATTGCAGGTCAAGCAGCTACCAGATGGTATCTTTATCAATCAGACAAAATACATCAACGACCTGCTAGCCAAGTTTAGATTAAAAGACAGTAATTCAGTAAAAATCCCAATGCAGACCAATGGGAAAATAGGTCCAGATCCCGAAGGAAAACCAGCAAATGTTACACAATACAGAGGGATCATAGGATCATTACTCTATCTAACTGCCAGTCGACCTGACATCACCTTTGCAGTAGGAGTATGTGCTAGATATCAAGCAAATCCCAAAGAATCTCACATAGAAGCAGCTAAGAAGATACTAAGATATCTTAAGGGAACAGCCCATATAGGATTATGGTATCCGTGTGAAGACAATTTTGAGCTATCTGGATATACTGACTCAGACTATGCTGGATGTAAACTGGACAGAAAGTCAACATCTGGTACATGTCAGTTTTTAGGGAATAAACTGATTTCTTGGTTCTCAAAGAAACAGACATCAGTTGCCACTTCAACTACAGAGGCAGAATATATGGCAGCTGGAAGTTGTTGTGCACAAATACTGTGGTTAAGACAACAGCTTAAAGACTATGAGATTGATGTCAAGGAAATACCAATTTTCTGTGACAGCTCAAGTGCTATAGCAATTACACAGAACCCAGTGCTGCACACCAGATGCAAACATGTTGACGTGAGACATCACTTCATAAGAGATCATGTTGAAAGAAAACATGTACAGATTGAGAAGATACACACTGAAGTTCAGAGAGCAGATATCCTCACTAAGGCATTACCAGAAGAAAGATTTAAGATGCTTTGTGGAAAGCTAGGACTCTTAAATCTTGAGGATAGAACCAGATTGATCTAATCAGATTGATCTAAACCAGATTGATCTAACCAGATTGATCTAAACCAGATTGATCTAAACCAGATCATTATGGCCCAGAGTGATAAGATTCAGATCACTAGAAATTCCAACAGGGAACTAACACCAGATCACTAACACACATGTCAATGCAGATTAAATTCCAACCAGGAATTACTAAAAGAAAGCAACCAGATTGAACAAAGACAGAAAGCTAAACCTGAGAGTCTCAAACCAGCAAGTTTCAAAGTGAAGTTAGTTAACTTTAACAGAAAGTTGAACCAGAAAAGCTTCAACCAGAAAGATAAGAGATATCTTGAACAGAAAGTGATTAACAGACGCTCAACCAGATTGACCTCAACCAGATTACCCAATGACACGTGGATTAATATTTATTATTAATTATTATTCCATTACTTGGTTAAGGGGGAAAGTCAAGCTATATACGGCGACTAATTATCTCTATTCTGACATTTAGATTTCAAAATCATCTATTTTTGATGATTGCATGCAGTAATTGGGAGACGTGATCGAGAAAAATATCTACCAAATCTAGAAAAAGAGAGATAAAAGATTGCATCAAAAACAACGCGCCATCACATAACCATTCGATCATAGCGCGTGCATCATACGATAAAGAGAGGCGACTATGGGTTGAAAACCTAGTACATGGAAAGGCGGGAAAGCTGGAAAAAGGTTAGGATTTCTCAATATTTTATTACCTTGTTTATCATCTCTCTCGCGTATATAGATTAATAAGGCGTTTCGTTTATCACTCACACTTCCAAATTTCACGAAACACTTAGAAAATTTTTTTTCCATCTTCCAACAATTCTCTCTTGCAAAACTCTCACTTTCTAGCAACAATGGCTCCCAAATCATCTGCTTTTCTGGAACAAGCAAACTTTTTGAAACCTTATATTCACCAAGACCTTTTCGCGGTTCTTGACACCTTCGGGTTTCATAAACTGGAAAAGGCATTTGATCTCGTTCGCCAGTGCAAAGGCTTTTACAAGATTATATCTTCACACCCTGTGCACTTCCTACCCAAGGAAGTTGCTGCCTTCTACCTCTCGTGGCAGGGAGAGAGAGGTGGAGATGAGGCCACCATCAGGGTGAGCAAAGGAAATACAGTAAGCAACACACCTTACAATGTCATCAACATCATCAACGCTGCTTACAAGGTGAAGGATGAGGGACTTGACCTTGGAGAGATTACTGCAGAACAGCTGCAAGAAGCTGTGGAAATGGTCATGACAGTCCCTATCCATTACACCAACAAGATGTTTGTCCGTGCACTTCTCGCGCCAGAGTTCAGAATCATTTTTGAATTCGTACAGCGTATTTTCCTTAACCACAACGGGTCCTACGACCAGGTCACTCCTGAAAAGTTCAGGATACTAGCTGCCGTGGTTCTTAATCTGCCAGTCAACTGGAGCAGGATCTTGTACGATCTGTTGGCAAAGGAGGCCAAAATGATTTTATTTGTGAAAGGCAGCTCTCCTGGCATTGAAGTAAAAAGAAGCAGCCTGCGTCATTCAACAAAGATAAGCTTTATGCTTGAGTCATTCTTCCCTCAACATCAGTGGGATACGATGGTTGAATTCAACACCAGGCAGCATTTTCCAAAGGATCAGCATCAGCTGGAAATGTCAATGGGCATTTCAGCAAACTTGATTGCCAGAGTAAAAGACTCCGTCGTCTATAATGCTCTGATGGAGATGGGAAGCTCGAATCCCATCTGGATTCCTCCTTCTGGTACAGCAGCCCAAACTACCAAATCTAAGGTCACTAAGGAGAAGCCATCCAAGAGAACTCCCTCCAAAAGAGTAACCAGGAGGACCAGCTCAGTCGACACTGATACTTCTACTGCAGCCCAACCGAAACCAAAGCGCAGAAGGCTTCAAAAACTGTCCGAGACTCAGACAGAAGCCCTTCCTGCTGCAGAAGTTATCATCCCTCAACAGGAGGTTGAGAAAGAAAATATTGTATTGGTTGATGAACCAGCGGATGTAGAACCTTTGACAACAGTACATCCAGACCAGACCAGGGATTTCTCCCCCGCTCACACAATAAGTTCATCATCTGCTGAGCCTCTGGAACAAATCAATGAGGAGGAAGAAGAAGAAATCGAATCTTCTGATGAAGATGTGGAGAAGAACACAGCACGATCTGTGGTAAAAATGATTGAGATAGAAGCAGACAGGGCTGTACTAAACATATTTCCAGGCATCCAGCTCACACCAGCGAGCTATGATGCAGCCAAACGAGTCAAACTGTTGCTGCTGGTCAAGGACAAGGAATTCTACGTATTGGATGCACTGCTGAAAATCAGACCAATCGACCAGCTCAAGGCAGAGGAAGCCACATTGCTCAATATCTTTGAAGTTTCATCTGTGGCTGAACTGAGAGAAAGCTATACTCAATCTATTCTGGCAATTGCCCAGCATGAAGCTCAGAAGTTGAAGATCAACTTGAGAGAAATCTATGAGAAAGCTGGTAAGCTGGATTTTTACGACAGCGTGGTTGATGAAGAAGAAACTGTGCTTCAATCTGATGCTCATCAACCGAATGCAGCACTAACAAAAACATCTACAGACCAGGTCATGACTGACACTGGTGAGCAGATCACTACTCCACCAGCATCAACCAAGGGAGAACCAGAAAAGGAAGAATTCCTTGGACAGAACATCGGAGGCGAGCTTACTAATGACATCATCACTCCTGGTGTTGCAGCTGCCCAGAATGTACATGTGCAAACATTCACCTTGGAAGATATATTGATGGACCAGCATCAATCCCTATCTAATATTCAAATCAGAGACCTTATTTCCAAGAAGGTGGATCAGTATATGTATGGAACGCTGACCACGGTCCAAGATGAAGCCACACGCATACTGACAGAATTCAACGACCATCTGCAATCTCATGTCAACCAGGTCGACACTGATCTGAGGCGCATCTGTCGCTTGAAACTTGAGGAGATAAGCAAGAAAATGGATGATGACAGAGCTGCTGCTGAGGCACGCAAAGCCCAGATCGATCAGAGCCTGTCTACCACAGAACTCAAGGTACAGGAGATGTACAGAATTGTCACCACTTTTGCTGCCAAAGAGAAAGACATGGTACACACCATTGTCAAGGAGCAGACCGATGGTCTTACAGCAGACCTTATCAAAGAAGCAAACGCATATACCAGATCACTGCTCAGGCAGTTTGAAGCTGATGGCACCAATTTCGTTGAAAGAAAACTTCGTGATCTGCGCTACCCAACTTCCACCCTCATCACTTCATATTTTGATGAGACTGCTGACATCAAAGCAGCACAAGAAGAGATCAAATCTGATCTAGCCAACTCACAGGCTTCTCTTCAGAAGCAGATCAATGACTCCAACCTCAACATCACTGCACTGCTGTCTGGCAGTTTTGAATCAGACAAGGAGGTTGCAGAGCTGAAGAATGAGGTCACTTCCCTCAAGACATTTATTCAATCCTTTATTGATGATGTCGAAAAGGGGGAAGGAATTGCAAAAGGGGAAGGAATCAAGAAGAAAAAGCTGCTGTCATCTGCTGCACAAGAAAAGAAGAAAGAGAAAGCAGCAGAAGAAAAACAGAAGAGCCTGACTGGATCTGGTACTTCAACTGCAAAGAAATCAGCCAGCTCTCCATCCTTCCAAGCTCAGAAGACTTTTTCTCCAACCAGATCGAGCCAGTCTTCCAAGAAAAAGAAGAAAGCAGGATCCAGCTGGTTCTCATCTGCTCCCATTCGCAAAACTTTAAAACAGGGAGAGACCAACTGGGTCCCAGATCATCTGAAGGAAGGATATGAAGGACTGAAGTATGGATTTATAATGTGCCGCTATTTTCTGAAAGAACCCCTTTACTGTGAAGGGACACCAAATGAAGCGTTCAACCTTTACCTAGAGCAGAACGATGCAAAGGACTTGGTGGGAGAGATCAGAGCTGCTGCTGCTGAAGCCCAAGTCCAGATAACTGCTCCAGAAAGGGAGTTCAGGACCTGTCCCACTATTCCCGGGACAGACCTCCCTGACAAGACATTTCTGCTAAATTTCATAAACCAGCTAGCAGAAAACAGAGGGTACAAAGTGGATGCTGAAGATCCAGATTACATTAGAGTAAGAGAGGGAGTGTATGAGAGCGTTCAGCTCATATCAGATGAGACAAGAGCAAAATTAAAGAGGCAACAGGAGGAGAAGAGAAAGAGCAGATAGCCTTTTCATTTTCTATCTTTTATGATCTGCATTTTCTCATTCTTGTCTTGTATATTTGTAAAACTCTCTTTGACTCTATATATATATGAATCCAGTTTGAGTTTCTGATGACAACATTTTATTGTCCAGAACACATATAAAAATATCCTTAAACGTTATAAACTTAATAACGTAATCTGATCAAACTGAAAAACCAGACCAGATCGTTCTGTATATACTGATAGGATCTTTTTGTAAAAGTGTGGTTTCGACATCATCAACAAGGGGGAAATTGTTGGGAACCCTAAGATTAGTGTTGATGATGGTCTCTCGAAACACACTTAGCTGGTCTTTATGTTTAACCTGTTCCTCGTGTAAAAACCAGATCACTATAGATTAAGTGATTTGTGTTCTGGAACAGATTAGGAGATGACTTAAAATGTAAAGGAGATATTCCTATAGAAGTCATTCTCAACTTAGAATAGGATGAAGGTCAAGATTTCACGCACAAAGGAATCGATCTGCTGTAACAGACAGCGACCAGATCGATGACCAGATCGATGCCTACAGCTATGAACCAGAGCGATTGAGTCATCAACCCTTTAGCTGACATCATCCTACACATCATATACACTTGCCACGTCAAGATCAAGGTCCATCCAACAGGGTTTGGAAAGATGATCTACGATTTAAACATATAAGGAAAGAGACCGTTAACAATCTGATTTCCACAAATCAAAGATTGAGTCAACCTTTCCTATATGGCAAGAACAGATATGATGGAAACCATTGATTGGCAATATACCATCTATCTCACGCCAATCAACAACGGCTAGAATTTCAATATTCAATGCCTATATAGTTGAAGTCAACAATCTGGAAAGAGTGAGGAACACACGCGAGCAACACTGCAATTATCTTTCAAGCTTTCTGCATTCCAGACTTAGAGCTTCAACAATCTGTGATTCTATATCACACCAACCACCTCGATTCAAGTCTGTCTTGTCGAGAGAAAGGAGATCACCCTGCTAGCTAGTAGTTTTCTAGTGGTAACGTAGAGGTAATCTGTTGTAAAGGGACACGACCCTTCATTCGTGCATAAGTATCACTCTAGTTGTGATTGGTACTTGTGACTCGTTCTCCACGAGTATAAAGAAGCAGAGTATCCTAGTAGTGGATAATCTGGTCTAGTTTTGACCAGATCGTGGACGTAGGGATTTCTCGAACCACGTTAAATAACTGTGTGCTTTACATTTCTGCATTCTTTATTTTCTGTTGTTTATTATTCTACTCTCTGCACTATCATATTATCTGCATTCTCAACCAATCTGCTTAAACGATCTGACTAATTCCTTAAGGTTTTCTAAACAAGAGCATTCACTAAATCCACCATTATTCCGCACTCACTCTACACTCAGGAGGTAATAAGATCACTCTCATTATATGTTAAGTGTTTTCACTCAGAGAGCAATCTGTTTGGACTAAACCAGATACTGATCTGTATATCGATCTGGTCAGTCATCCCAAGCAATTTCTTATACAGAATAGCTTGAGCTCTCTTATAAATTGTCAAGTAAAACTGAAAAGTTAGTATTTGGTGTATTCCCCCCCCCCCCATACACCAAACCTTGCTCTTTCGGGACCAACAAGTGGTATCAGAGCAGTGGTTCAAACTGACCATTGTTTTGTTTCACAAGGTTAAAACCTGCGTGGTCTACTTGAATAGATCTAGGAAAACCTTTTTCATTCACGTGCATACTATCTGTTATGGAATCGTCTGTAATCAGGGCTTGCGAAGAATTCTCTATCCAAGGATATAGAGAATGGAGTTTCAGAATCAAAATGTGCCTCAAAGCCCATCACTGCTTGATGTGGAAAGTAATTGAAGAAGGGCCATTGGCAATCACTGAAGAGACCACTCGCATCACAGATACAGGAGCAGTTAAGGAAACTGTTCTAAAAGATCCCAGAAAATATACCTCTGAAGAAAGAAGAGAGGCAAATCTCGATGACTTCGCCAAAGGGATCATTTCCAGCACGGTCAAAGGGATACATCTGGCTAAAATCCAAGACCTGGATACTGCCAAAGAGATGTGGGAAGCCTTGAGAGACCTAGCTCTAGGATCTGAAGTGATGATCGAGAACAAACTGTCTCTAGCCTGCAACAAATACGATGAATTCAAGATGAAACCAGGCGAGACAATAGAACAGATGAAGATGAGATTCACTGGAATTCTCTTAGAGATATCTGCGTTCAAAAAGAACAAGTATACTCAAAGGGAGAAGAACATGAAGGTTCTTAGAGCACTTCCACCAAGCTGGGAGATCTACGCTGCAATGCAACCTCTGAGAGCAGACTTCAATGATCTGTCTACTGAAGCCTTATTTGATCATCTCGAAGGTCATGAATGTGACATTCAAAGAATTCGAGGATCAGATCATCTGTCCAAAAAGGCAGAAAGTAGTACAAAGAAGGACAAAGAGGTAGCCTTCAAAGCGAAGAGCAAACCAGATGACCTTTCAGAGTCTGTAACTCCAGACGAAGAGAAAGGATATGACAAACTCCTAAAAGAGTTTGCAATGATAGCTAAACGGATGGACAAAATGAAAACCAGATCAAAGAAATACAGACGCTTCTACAAGGATAACAAGAGGAACTTCAACAGAAAGTATAACAGTGATCGATCAGATGACAAGAATGAATCTAAACAGCAGACTACTAAAACAACAAAGACCTCCAGCACTACAGATTACACATGCTTTGAATGTGGCAGAACAGGTCACTTCAAAACAGATTGTCCTAATCTATCCAGAAGCCAAAGAGAAGAACTGAGAGCTAAAAGAGATCGAAAGCTTAAAAATGAGCGCAAAGCCATGATAGCTGAACAGAACTCAAGCAGCTCAAGTCATTTCTCAGACAGTTCATCAGAAAATGATGAGGCTTTCATTGCTGACGACAAAGAAAGCTGGAATGAATGCTATGTAGGCCTGGACAATGGTCTAGATGAAGTTGAGGTAAATTCATGCTATTCAAATTCCTCAAATAATAATAGTGATCTTAAACAGGAGAGTGAAGATCAAGCAGAATACTCATGGAGTGAAATAGACGAGATGTTCAAAAGCTACTCAAGCATCAAAAGACTGTTCAAAGAAGTAGTTGAAGAAAATGATAGATTGAAGAAGATTGAGCAGACTCTCAGCACAGCAAACACTAGATTTGTTGCAAAAATTACTGATCTGGAAGAACAGATTAAGAGCAAAGACAGTGAGATCCACTCACTTAATTCAAAAGTCAAGGATCTGATTACCAGAAACAATGTTGCTGAAGAAAAGATCAAGAAAGGAAAGGAAATGATATACAAGAGTGATGAGCGTGCCAAGTTGCTAATCAATATGCAACAAAAGGGCACATCTGGTTTGGGATATCCAGGTCACTCAGAAAAATCTTCAGGAACTATAAGTTTCGTACCCGAAAGGAAGAAGATACCAGATCAAGTGAAAGACTTGAAAAACAAGAAAGGTTATCCTCAGAAGATGATAATAAAAGATGCAAAGAATAGGCAATATCATCAAACAAGGGGACAACCAGCTTACTACACAGAAACAGAACACCTTCAAAGAGCAAATGTCAACAGGACAAAAACTGTCAACAAGACAGTACATACAAAGAAAGGGTTGAAGAAGGATGAAATGGAAAGATATCATCCATCTGAAATCCACTCACTAACTAAAGTTGACAATGATGGAAATACTATTACCTGCTATATTTCTGTTCCTAACCCCAAAATGTTCTGGATTCGAAAAGGAACATTTGCTAATAATCAAGCACCCAAACGTTGAAAGGGTAGCTAAGTCTGATTAATTGCAGGATCAAAGATCTGCAAGGAGAAGTAAGATTGCAAGAGGAGCAATCTGGATAATCGATAGTGGTTGTTCAAAACACATGACATGTGACAAGAACCTACTATCAGATTACGTGGAAAAACCAGGACCCCAGGTCACTTTTGGATGTAATTCAAAAGGTTATACCAGAGGGTATGGAAACATCAAAGTTGGCAAGACCACTATCTCTAATGTCTCATATGTTGAGGGTCTTAGTCACAACCTGTTTTCGGTAAGTCAATTCTGTGCTAATGGTAATCAGATTGTTTTTGATACTAACAACTGTCTGGTGAAGAATAAGGAAGGAGATGAGATACTCCTTACCGGTAAATTACAGGATAGACTATACATTGTCCAATGGACAAACCAGATCGAGACCTGCCTAGTCACCAAGACTATATCAGAAACCAGCTGGTTATGGCATAAGAGATTGAATCACCTAAACTTCAAGACAATCAACAGGATTGCCAAAGAAAAGTTAGTGGAAGGACTACCAGATCAAGTATATGATAAAGATCACATATGTGATGCTTGTCAAGCTGGGAAACAAACCAGATCATCCTTTGCCAGAAAAACAGCTCACTCAACCACAAGGATACTAGAGCTGTTACACCTTGATTTGTTTGGACCAGTCAAACCACTAAGTATCAATGGGAGAAAGTACACATTGGTAATCATAGATGATTACTCAAGATTCACTTGGGTCATCTTTCTGCTGAAGAAGAAAGAGACTCTAGACAAGCTCCCTGACTTTTTACACAAAATCTCTAAACAGAAAGAGATGAGTATAACCTCTATCAGAACAGATCGAGGAACAGAATTTCTCAACCAGAAGATTGAAGCATATTGCAACAAGATGGGAATCACTCATCAAACATCTGCTGCTCGAACTCCTCAACAGAATGGAGTAGTTGAGAGAAGAAACAGATCACTCAAAGAAGCAGCTCGCACGATGCTTAATGCTATAAATCTACCAAAGAAATTCTGGGCAGAAGCTATATACACAGCATGCTATACTCAAAACAGATCATCCATCACACTCAGACATGGAAAGACTCCATATGAAATATGGAACAACAGAAAGCCTAAGATTTCCTACTTTAAAACTTTTGGCTGTCTATGTTACATACATAATAATGGGAAATTTCAGTTGAAAACTTTTGATAGCAAAACAGACCCTGGAATATTCTTAGGATATTCTGATGTCAGTAAAGCCTATCGAGTTTACAATAAGAATTCTCATATTGTGGAAGTAACACCTCATGTTGTATTTGATGAGTCTATTGTTGAGTACAGATCACCAGATGAGAAGCAGACAGACAATCAGGTGATAACCAGACGGATGAATGATCTATTACTGGAAGATATTCTTATCTGGAATTCAAGGAGTGAAGATAAAGAAGCTATCACTCAACCTATTGCTGAGGAGATCACACAGCAAGGGGGAATATCACTAACCAATCTGAATGAAAACAGATCATCAACAGAAGACAATATCACTACAAATGATGATCAACATCCAGAAGAAAATCCAGATGAGAATCCATTTCAAGCTATATCAACAGCACACCCTGAATTTGAGGATCCAACAGATCAACCTGATCCTGAGTTATCAGATGAAGAGATGACTAGGAGAAGAAGATTGATACAAGACCATCCACCAGAACAGATCGTTGGGAACCCATCAGATCGTGTGAAAACTAGAAGAATGCATGGAGAAAGTGCATTATTGAGTTGTTATTTATCTCGCTTGGAGCCATCTGATGCTTATGAAGCACTCCAAGATGCAGATTGGATAATAGCGATGCAAGAAGAACTCAATGAGTTCAAAAGGAATGAAGTCTGGTATCTCGTGGACAGACCCAGACACCAAGGTGTGATTGGTGTAAAATGGGTGTTCAAAAACAAACGAGATGAGAATGGTGAAGTAGTCCGAAACAAAGCCAGATTAGTAGCTAAAGGCTATAATCAACAAGAAGGCATTGATTTCGATGAAACATTCGCACCTGTAGCCAGATTAGAAGCAATAAGGCTGTTTCTTGCATATGCTGCTCACAAACGATTCAAGGTGTACCAGATGGATGTCAAAAGTGCCTTCCTAAATGGTATCCTTGAAGAAGAAGTATATGTGGAACAGTCACCTGGATTTGAAGAGGCAGATCCAGATCAGAAAGTATACAGACTAGCGAAAGCAGTCTATGGTCTAAAACAAGCCCCTAGAGCTTGGTATGAGACCTTATCAACCTTCCTACTAGAATCTGGATTCAAAAGAGGATCTGTTGATAAGACTTTGTTCGTTATCAAAGTCAAAGAACATATTCTCTTGGTCCAGATCTATGTAGATGATATTATCTTTGGATCTCAATCCACCTATCTATGTGACAAATTTGCTGAACTTATGAAAAATAAGTATCAAATGTCCATGATGGGAGAAATGAGTTTCTTTTTAGGATTGCAGGTCAAGCAGCTACCAGATGGTATCTTTATCAATCAGACAAAATACATCAACGACCTGCTAGCCAAGTTTAGATTAAAAGACAGTAATTCAGTAAAAATCCCAATGCAGACCAATGGGAAAATAGGTCCAGATCCCGAAGGAAAACCAGCAAATGTTACACAATACAGAGGGATCATAGGATCATTACTCTATCTAACTGCCAGTCGACCTGACATCACCTTTGCAGTAGGAGTATGTGCTAGATATCAAGCAAATCCCAAAGAATCTCACATAGAAGCAGCTAAGAAGATACTAAGATATCTTAAGGGAACAGCCCATATAGGATTATGGTATCCGTGTGAAGACAATTTTGAGCTATCTGGATATACTGACTCAGACTATGCTGGATGTAAACTGGACAGAAAGTCAACATCTGGTACATGTCAGTTTTTAGGGAATAAACTGATTTCTTGGTTCTCAAAGAAACAGACATCAGTTGCCACTTCAACTACAGAGGCAGAATATATGGCAGCTGGAAGTTGTTGTGCACAAATACTGTGGTTAAGACAACAGCTTAAAGACTATGAGATTGATGTCAAGGAAATACCAATTTTCTGTGACAGCTCAAGTGCTATAGCAATTACACAGAACCCAGTGCTGCACACCAGATGCAAACATGTTGACGTGAGACATCACTTCATAAGAGATCATGTTGAAAGAAAACATGTACAGATTGAGAAGATACACACTGAAGTTCAGAGAGCAGATATCCTCACTAAGGCATTACCAGAAGAAAGATTTAAGATGCTTTGTGGAAAGCTAGGACTCTTAAATCTTGAGGATAGAACCAGATTGATCTAATCAGATTGATCTAAACCAGATTGATCTAACCAGATTGATCTAAACCAGATTGATCTAAACCAGATCATTATGGCCCAGAGTGATAAGATTCAGATCACTAGAAATTCCAACAGGGAACTAACACCAGATCACTAACACACATGTCAATGCAGATTAAATTCCAACCAGGAATTACTAAAAGAAAGCAACCAGATTGAACAAAGACAGAAAGCTAAACCTGAGAGTCTCAAACCAGCAAGTTTCAAAGTGAAGTTAGTTAACTTTAACAGAAAGTTGAACCAGAAAAGCTTCAACCAGAAAGATAAGAGATATCTTGAACAGAAAGTGATTAACAGACGCTCAACCAGATTGACCTCAACCAGATTACCCAATGACACGTGGATTAATATTTATTATTAATTATTATTCCATTACTTGGTTAAGGGGGAAAGTCAAGCTATATACGGCGACTAATTATCTCTATTCTGACATTTAGATTTCAAAATCATCTATTTTTGATGATTGCATGCAGTAATTGGGAGACGTGATCGAGAAAAATATCTACCAAATCTAGAAAAAGAGAGATAAAAGATTGCATCAAAAACAACGCGCCATCACATAACCATTCGATCATAGCGCGTGCATCATACGATAAAGAGAGGCGACTATGGGTTGAAAACCTAGTACATGGAAAGGCGGGAAAGCTGGAAAAAGGTTAGGATTTCTCAATATTTTATTACCTTGTTTATCATCTCTCTCGCGTATATAGATTAATAAGGCGTTTCGTTTATCACTCACACTTCCAAATTTCACGAAACACTTAGAAAATTTTTTTTCCATCTTCCAACAATTCTCTCTTGCAAAACTCTCACTTTCTAGCAACAATGGCTCCCAAATCATCTGCTTTTCTGGAACAAGCAAACTTTTTGAAACCTTATATTCACCAAGACCTTTTCGCGGTTCTTGACACCTTCGGGTTTCATAAACTGGAAAAGGCATTTGATCTCGTTCGCCAGTGCAAAGGCTTTTACAAGATTATATCTTCACACCCTGTGCACTTCCTACCCAAGGAAGTTGCTGCCTTCTACCTCTCGTGGCAGGGAGAGAGAGGTGGAGATGAGGCCACCATCAGGGTGAGCAAAGGAAATACAGTAAGCAACACACCTTACAATGTCATCAACATCATCAACGCTGCTTACAAGGTGAAGGATGAGGGACTTGACCTTGGAGAGATTACTGCAGAACAGCTGCAAGAAGCTGTGGAAATGGTCATGACAGTCCCTATCCATTACACCAACAAGATGTTTGTCCGTGCACTTCTCGCGCCAGAGTTCAGAATCATTTTTGAATTCGTACAGCGTATTTTCCTTAACCACAACGGGTCCTACGACCAGGTCACTCCTGAAAAGTTCAGGATACTAGCTGCCGTGGTTCTTAATCTGCCAGTCAACTGGAGCAGGATCTTGTACGATCTGTTGGCAAAGGAGGCCAAAATGATTTTATTTGTGAAAGGCAGCTCTCCTGGCATTGAAGTAAAAAGAAGCAGCCTGCGTCATTCAACAAAGATAAGCTTTATGCTTGAGTCATTCTTCCCTCAACATCAGTGGGATACGATGGTTGAATTCAACACCAGGCAGCATTTTCCAAAGGATCAGCATCAGCTGGAAATGTCAATGGGCATTTCAGCAAACTTGATTGCCAGAGTAAAAGACTCCGTCGTCTATAATGCTCTGATGGAGATGGGAAGCTCGAATCCCATCTGGATTCCTCCTTCTGGTACAGCAGCCCAAACTACCAAATCTAAGGTCACTAAGGAGAAGCCATCCAAGAGAACTCCCTCCAAAAGAGTAACCAGGAGGACCAGCTCAGTCGACACTGATACTTCTACTGCAGCCCAACCGAAACCAAAGCGCAGAAGGCTTCAAAAACTGTCCGAGACTCAGACAGAAGCCCTTCCTGCTGCAGAAGTTATCATCCCTCAACAGGAGGTTGAGAAAGAAAATATTGTATTGGTTGATGAACCAGCGGATGTAGAACCTTTGACAACAGTACATCCAGACCAGACCAGGGATTTCTCCCCCGCTCACACAATAAGTTCATCATCTGCTGAGCCTCTGGAACAAATCAATGAGGAGGAAGAAGAAGAAATCGAATCTTCTGATGAAGATGTGGAGAAGAACACAGCACGATCTGTGGTAAAAATGATTGAGATAGAAGCAGACAGGGCTGTACTAAACATATTTCCAGGCATCCAGCTCACACCAGCGAGCTATGATGCAGCCAAACGAGTCAAACTGTTGCTGCTGGTCAAGGACAAGGAATTCTACGTATTGGATGCACTGCTGAAAATCAGACCAATCGACCAGCTCAAGGCAGAGGAAGCCACATTGCTCAATATCTTTGAAGTTTCATCTGTGGCTGAACTGAGAGAAAGCTATACTCAATCTATTCTGGCAATTGCCCAGCATGAAGCTCAGAAGTTGAAGATCAACTTGAGAGAAATCTATGAGAAAGCTGGTAAGCTGGATTTTTACGACAGCGTGGTTGATGAAGAAGAAACTGTGCTTCAATCTGATGCTCATCAACCGAATGCAGCACTAACAAAAACATCTACAGACCAGGTCATGACTGACACTGGTGAGCAGATCACTACTCCACCAGCATCAACCAAGGGAGAACCAGAAAAGGAAGAATTCCTTGGACAGAACATCGGAGGCGAGCTTACTAATGACATCATCACTCCTGGTGTTGCAGCTGCCCAGAATGTACATGTGCAAACATTCACCTTGGAAGATATATTGATGGACCAGCATCAATCCCTATCTAATATTCAAATCAGAGACCTTATTTCCAAGAAGGTGGATCAGTATATGTATGGAACGCTGACCACGGTCCAAGATGAAGCCACACGCATACTGACAGAATTCAACGACCATCTGCAATCTCATGTCAACCAGGTCGACACTGATCTGAGGCGCATCTGTCGCTTGAAACTTGAGGAGATAAGCAAGAAAATGGATGATGACAGAGCTGCTGCTGAGGCACGCAAAGCCCAGATCGATCAGAGCCTGTCTACCACAGAACTCAAGGTACAGGAGATGTACAGAATTGTCACCACTTTTGCTGCCAAAGAGAAAGACATGGTACACACCATTGTCAAGGAGCAGACCGATGGTCTTACAGCAGACCTTATCAAAGAAGCAAACGCATATACCAGATCACTGCTCAGGCAGTTTGAAGCTGATGGCACCAATTTCGTTGAAAGAAAACTTCGTGATCTGCGCTACCCAACTTCCACCCTCATCACTTCATATTTTGATGAGACTGCTGACATCAAAGCAGCACAAGAAGAGATCAAATCTGATCTAGCCAACTCACAGGCTTCTCTTCAGAAGCAGATCAATGACTCCAACCTCAACATCACTGCACTGCTGTCTGGCAGTTTTGAATCAGACAAGGAGGTTGCAGAGCTGAAGAATGAGGTCACTTCCCTCAAGACATTTATTCAATCCTTTATTGATGATGTCGAAAAGGGGGAAGGAATTGCAAAAGGGGAAGGAATCAAGAAGAAAAAGCTGCTGTCATCTGCTGCACAAGAAAAGAAGAAAGAGAAAGCAGCAGAAGAAAAACAGAAGAGCCTGACTGGATCTGGTACTTCAACTGCAAAGAAATCAGCCAGCTCTCCATCCTTCCAAGCTCAGAAGACTTTTTCTCCAACCAGATCGAGCCAGTCTTCCAAGAAAAAGAAGAAAGCAGGATCCAGCTGGTTCTCATCTGCTCCCATTCGCAAAACTTTAAAACAGGGAGAGACCAACTGGGTCCCAGATCATCTGAAGGAAGGATATGAAGGACTGAAGTATGGATTTATAATGTGCCGCTATTTTCTGAAAGAACCCCTTTACTGTGAAGGGACACCAAATGAAGCGTTCAACCTTTACCTAGAGCAGAACGATGCAAAGGACTTGGTGGGAGAGATCAGAGCTGCTGCTGCTGAAGCCCAAGTCCAGATAACTGCTCCAGAAAGGGAGTTCAGGACCTGTCCCACTATTCCCGGGACAGACCTCCCTGACAAGACATTTCTGCTAAATTTCATAAACCAGCTAGCAGAAAACAGAGGGTACAAAGTGGATGCTGAAGATCCAGATTACATTAGAGTAAGAGAGGGAGTGTATGAGAGCGTTCAGCTCATATCAGATGAGACAAGAGCAAAATTAAAGAGGCAACAGGAGGAGAAGAGAAAGAGCAGATAGCCTTTTCATTTTCTATCTTTTATGATCTGCATTTTCTCATTCTTGTCTTGTATATTTGTAAAACTCTCTTTGACTCTATATATATATGAATCCAGTTTGAGTTTCTGATGACAACATTTTATTGTCCAGAACACATATAAAAATATCCTTAAACGTTATAAACTTAATAACGTAATCTGATCAAACTG
>JAPKLX010003588.1:0-10903 GCA_026898415.1 Leonotis leonurus
TTGGTGTGATGTAGTATCACAGTTTGAAGCTCTTAGTCTGGATTACAAATTGCTTGAGAGAATGTTGATGATATAGCTCGTGTGCGTGTTGTCACCTATTCCAGACCATGGCTCCAATTATATATAGGCATTGAATTTAAAATTCTAGCCGTTTGTTGATTGGCGTGAGATTGATTGTTGATTGCCAATCAATAATATCCATCATATCTGTTCTTGCCATGTAGAGAATGTTGACTCAATCTTTAAGTTATGGAAAGCAGATTGCCAACAGCTTCTTTCCTTCTATGTGTTAACCGAAGATTCTCTTTCCAATCCCTGTTGGATGGACTTCAATTTTGACGTGGCAAGATTGTATGATGTGTAGGATGATGTCATCTGGTGGTTTGATGACTCTATCGATCTGGTGCTTCGCTGTAACTATCGATCTGGTCGCTGTCTGTTACAGCAGATCGATTCCTTCTTGGCTTGAAATCTTGGTCTTCATCCTTTACTATATATAGAGATGACTTCTATAGGAATAATTCTTTTACATTTCAAGTCATCTCCTAGTCTGTTATCTAACAGATTTCACTTTATATTCAGTGATCTGTTTATAAGCAGAACAACTTAATACATAGGAAATACTAAGTGTGTTTCGAGAGATCATCATCAAAACCAAAAATACTTAGGGGTTCCCAACAATTTCCCCCTTTTTGATGATGTCGAAACCACACTTTACATAAGGTCCTAATAAACCCTTTAAGAGAGATCTGGTTTGATAGCCAGATTGATTATGATAACGTTATTAGGTTATAACGATTAAAACAGTTTATATATGTTCTGGACAATAAGAGGTTGTCATCAGAAACTACAATGAACTTTCATATATAAGTTAGGCTTAATCAGATTCAGTTTATCAAAACAAGAATAGGAATTACAGATAGTAAGAGATATGAGAAAAGATTATCTATCTGCTCTTCCTTCTTTCCTCCTGCTGCTTCTTCATTTTTGCTCTGGTTTCATCCGAGATTAACTGCACACTTTCATAGACTCCTTCTCTCACTCTTATATAATCAGGATCTTCTGCATCAACCTTGTACCCTCTGTTCTCCACGAGCTGGTTTATAAAGGTGAGCAGAAAGGTCTTGTCTGGTAGATTAGTCCCTGGAATGGTTGGACACGATCTGAACTCCATTTCTGGGGCAGTTATTTGGACTTGTGCCTTCGCTGCAGCTTCTCTTATACTCTCAACCAAGTCACTAGCGTCATTTAGATCCAGATAGCGGTTAAACGCCTCATTGGGAGTCCCCTCGATGTATGCAGGCTCTCTTAGGAAGTAGCGACACATGATAAAGGCGTTTTTAAGTCCTTCCCACCCATCCTTTAAATGATCTGGGACCAAGTTGGTCTCTCCTTCTTTTGTTGCTCTGATGGGAGCAGAAGACCAACCAAATCCAGAGCGTTTCTTTTTCTTTAGGGGTTGGGAGTGACTTGATCTGCTGGAGGAAGAGAGGGACACCTTCTGGGCTTGAATAGTTGGTGGACAGGGTTGGTCTGGTGTTGGTGTTGTTGTTGGTGCAATCTGTTGCTCGGCAGATTGCAACTTCCCCTTCGTGGTTGCTGCCTTCTTTCCCTTCCCAGACCCTTCCCCCTTTTCAACATCATCAACATAAATATTGATGAGTGTCCTTAGGGAGATGATCTCTTCTTTCATTTCTTTCATTTCTTTGTCGGTATCGACCTTCTGTGCAAGTAGTGATGTGATGTTGAGATTAAACTCATCAATCTGCTTTTGAAGGGAGCCTTGTGCTTTGGCCAGATTGGCAGTCAACTCCTCTTGTTCTTCTTTAAGAGTGCCTATCTCGTCAACATATGAATCGATCATAGTCTTGGTAGGATAGCACAGGTCACTCAACTTCCTTTCAACAAAATCTTTCCCATCTGCTTCAAATCTTCGGAACATTGCTCTTGTTTCTGAGTTGGCAGCTTTGATTACATCACCAGCAATGCCATCAGTCTGTTTCTTAACAACAACATGTACCATGTCCTTCTCTTTTCTAGCAAATTCAGTTACAACCTTGTACATCTCGTTCACCTTGAGCTACATGGATCCTAGAGTTTGATCGATCTGAGCCTTTCTCGCTTCTGCAGCAGATTGATCTTCATCCATTTTCTTGCTCAACTCCTCCAGTTTCAATCTGCATATTCTCCTCAAGTCAGAGTCAACCTGGTCAACATGAGTTTTCAAGTGGTTGTTGAACTCTGTGAGAATGCGAGTGGCCTCATCTTGTACGGTGGAGAGGGTTCCATACATGTACTGATCAACTTTGTGGGAGATGAGATCCCTCACTTGAGCATTGGACAGTGATTGATGTTGGGTCATCAATATGTCCTCCAAATTGGTCATCTCCACAAAGTCCTCCATCGTTGCTGCGACAGCAGGGGTATAGATATCATTAGTCTGTATACCTCCCACCCTCTGTCCAACAGGCTCATTCTCTTCTCTTGGAGTAGTAACCACTGCAATGGGAATTTTGGTTTTGGTGACTGGTTCCCCTTCAGCCTATGCAGTGGTCTGCTCTCCAGCATCAACCATGTGTTGATCTGGTTCTGGTTCAGTCATTGCTGCACCCGATTGGTGAGCATCAGAAGGTTCTGCTTCTTCAACTTCAGTTTCCTCAACCTCTTCCTCCTCAGTCACACTATCATAAAATTGTAGTTGTTTAGCTTCGAGCTGAGCTATAGCAAGCACATTCTGAGGAAAGGATTCTCTCAACTCAATAATCGAGGAGACTTTGAATATGTTCAAAAAGGTAGCTTCTTCAGCTTTGAGTTTGTCCATGGATTTGATTTTGAGAAGAGCGTCTAGGACGTAGAATTCTTTGTCTTTGATAAGTAGCAGAAGTTTTACTCTCTTTGCTGCATCATAGCTCTCAGGAGTGAGCTGGATGCCTGGAAATTGTTTGAGTACTGCTCTATCTGCTTTTGCTTCCAGTAGTTTCACGACTTGTGTTGCTGTTTTCTTCTCCACATCCTCTTCTGAGGATTCATCTTCTTCTTCTGCCTCCTCATCAATCTGCTCCAAAGGTTCAGCAGATGATGGACTTGCAGTACAAGCTGGAGAAAAATCCTTGCTGGGGTCCAAGGATGAGATAGGGGCCACGTCCTCTGGTGGTCCAGCCATCAGAATGTCTTCCTCATCGACCTCTTGGTGAGGAATGACAGTTTCTTCCACTTGGGCTACCTCCACTAGTTCAGATAGTTTGTGGAGTCTTCTCTTCTTGGGGGGCTTAGGTGGCTGGGCTGCAGTGGAGGTGTCAGTATCAATGGAGCTCGCCCTTCTTGTAACCCTCTTAGTTGGTGTTCTTTCAGCTGGTTTTTCTTTTGTAATCTTGGTTTTTGTGGATTTTTCTGCTGTGGCAGATGGTGGGATCCAGATGGGGTTAGAACTACCCATTTCTATCAGTGCATTAACAAACACAGGATCTTTCACCCTTGCAATCAGATTTGCGGAAATGCCCATTGACATTTCGATCTGGTGCTGATCCTTTGGGAATCTCAATCTGTCATTGAATTCCATATAATTGTCCCATTTGTGCTGGCTGAAAAAGGACTCCAGCATGTAGCTGATTTTTGTGGAGTGCCTTAAGCTGCTTCTCTTCACCTCTATCTCAGGGTTTCCTCCTTTTACAAACATGATCATCTTGGCCTCCTTTGCCAAGAGATCGAATAGAATTCTACTCCAGTTGACTGGCAGGTTGAGCACCACAGCAGCCAGAATTCTAAACTTTTCAGGGGTGACCTGGTCATAAGAACCATTGTGGTTCAAGAAGATTCGCTGGACGAATTCAAAGATGATTTTGAATTTGGGAGCGAGTAGTGCCCTTTGGAACATCTTGTTTGTGTAATGCATGGGCACTACCATCACCATTTCTGCAGCCTCTTGTAGTTGTTCTTCAGTTAGTTCCCCAAGGCTGAGACCTTCATCTTTCAACTTATAGACATTGTCTATAATGTTTAGTACATTGTAAGAGGTGTTGCTGATGGTACTTCCCTTGCTAACTCTGATGGTTGCTTCGTTTCCACCCTTCTCTCCTTGCCACGAGAGATAGAACGCAGCAACTTCTTTGGGTAAGAAGTGCACAGGATGGGTGGTGATTATATTGTGAAATCCTACAAAGAGATCAAAAGAACAGATGTGAGCACTATCCTTCCATCAATGAAGTATTAGCGCTCAAAAATAGTTTACAGAATACAACGATTTCAACACAGTCTAAGTGAACATATACATGCAATAGGGTAAAGACGATTTTCAATACAGGCTCGAGAGATTTCATAACATGCATGATATAGAGCAGTTAAAGATATAAACAAAAAAGAATAAACCTTTGCAGCGCCTAACAAGGTCGAATGCCTTGTCCAGTTTATGAAACCCGAAGGTATCAAGAACTGGGAAAAGGTCTTGATGGATATAAGGTTTCAGGAAGTTCATTTGATCAAGAAATTGCGAAGATTTGGGTGCCATTGTGGTAAAAACAGATTGATTTTTGAAGATGAGAAATTTTGCAAGAGTGAAAATTTTCGCTAAGTGTTGAAGGAAGAAGAACGATGTATTTGAGTGATAGATGAACCGCCTTATCAAAATGTATATATATAGGTAGATAGGCTATAAGAAAGTGTAATATTTTAATGAATTTACTTCCCTTTTTCAGCTTTTTTTTTCCCGCCTCTTGAGTTATAGACTTAAGGTCTACTCTCTTCTCTTTGTCTGCGTCTGATACACGCGCTTTGATCTAATGGCTGTAATGAGGCGCGTTGATTTTTTAGCCGTCACTTTCCTTCCTTTTTCTTGAATAGGTAAATATCTCCTCGATCACGTTTCCCAAACATTGTACTAATCATCAAAAATAAAAGATTTGGTATATATATGTCAGTAATTAGATATATATACTATGATTAGATTGATATGGTCGCCGTATATTGTTGACTTTCCCCCTTAATCAAGTAGTGGGAATTTGAATAAATAATTTAATTAATATCCACGTGGCATCAAGTAATCTGGTCAAGATCGATCTCCTACATAGTGGGTTTTATCGATCTGGTTGTGCCACTTTCCAATCTGGTGTGATGACCTTTTTACTAATTCCCAGTTGGAATTTTGATTGATCTGTTTGACTATTGACATGTACTTTAGTGATCTGGTGTCAATTCCCTGTTGGAATTTCACATGATCTGGATTTTATCAACCTGGACTCTGTCAATCTGGTTTTGATTCCCTGTTGGAATATTGAACTTGATTTGATCTAAATCAATCTGGTCATTTCTTCAAGATTTAATAGTTCTAGTTTACCACAAAGTATTTTAAATCTTTCTTCGGGTAATGTTTTGGTAAGGATGTCAGCTTTCTGTACTTCAGTGTGTATCTTCTCTATCTGTACATGTTTTCTTTCAACATGATCCCTTATAAAATGATGTCTCACATCTACATGTTTGCATCTGGTGTGCAAAACTGGATTCTGTGTGATTGCTATAGCACTTGAGCTGTCACAGAAGATGGGTATTTCCTTGACATCAATTTCATAATCTTTAAGCTGTTGTCTTAGCCACAGTATTTGTGCACAACAACTTCCAGCTGCCATATATTCTGCCTCTGTGGTTGAGGTGGCAACAGATGTCTGTTTCTTTGACAACCAAGAGACCAGTTTATTTCCCAGAAACTGACATGTACCAGATGTTGACTTTATGTCCAACTTACATCCAGCATAGTCTGAATCTGTGTATCCAATTAACTCAAAGTTGTCTTCACATGGGTACCATAGTCCTACATGGGCTGTTCCTTTAAGATATCTTAATATCTTCTTAACTGCTTCCATGTGAGACTCTTTGGGATTTGCTTGATATCTTGCACATACACCTACTGCAAATGTTATGTCAGGTCGACTAGCAGTTAGGTAGAGTAATGAACCTATGATCCCTCTGTATTGAGTAATGTTAGCTGGTTTTCCCTCTGGATCTGGATCAATTTTCTCATTGGTTTGCATTGGGATTTTCACTGGGTTACTGTCTTTCAACCCAAATTTAGTCAGCAGATCGTTGATGTATTTTTTCTGATTAATAAAAATACAATCTGGTAGTTGCTTGACCTGCAAACCTATGAAGAAGCTCATTTCTCCCATCATGGACATTTGGTACTTATTTTTCATAAGTTCGGCAAATTTGTCACATAGATAGGTAGATTGAGATCCAAAGATGATATCATCTACATAGATCTGGACTAAGAGAATGTTTTCTTTGACTTTGATGATAAACAAAGTCTTGTCAACAGATCCTCTTCTGAATCCAGATTCTAGTAGGAATGTTGATAATGTCTCATACCAAGCTTTAGGGGCTTGTTTAAGACCATAGACTGCTTTAGTCAGTCTGTATACTTTCTGATTTGGATCAGTTTCTTCAAATCCAGGTGGTTGTTCCACATATACTTCCTCTTCAAGGATACCATTTAGGAAGGCACTTTTGACATCCATCTGATATACCTTGAATCGTTTGTGTGCAGCATATGCTAGGTATAGCCTTATTGCTTCTATTCTGGGTACGGGTGCAAAAGTTTCATCAAAATCAATGCCTTCTTGTTGATTATAGCCTTTAGCTACTAATCTGGCTTTGTTTCTGACTACTTCACCATTCTCATCCCGTTTATTTTTGAACACCCATTTTACACCTATGACACCTTGGTGTTTGGGTCTGTCCACTAGATACCAGACTTCATTCCTTTCGAACTCATTGAGTTCTTCTTGCATTGTTGTTATCCAATCTGCATCTTGTAGTGCTTCATGAGCATCAGATGGTTCTATGTGAGATAGATAACAACTTAGTAAAGCACTTTCTCCATGCATCCTTCTGGTTTTCACACGATCTGATGGGTTCCCAACAATCTGTTCTGGTGGATGATCTTGTATCCATCTCCTTCTCCTGGTCATCTCATCATCTGATATCTCAGGTTCAGGTTGATTTATTGGTTCCTCAAATTCAAGGTGTGATGTAGAAGATGGTAGAAATGGATTTTCGTTAGGGTTTTCTGGGTTTGGACTTTCAGAATGATTATCTTCTGCAATGACTGTTTCATTGCTTGGTGATCTGTTTTCATCCAGATCTTGTTGAGTTGTTCCCCCTTGCTGTGTGACTTTTTCAGCAATAGGTGGAGTGTTAATCTCTTCATCATCAATTTTTGAATTCCAGATAAGGATATCTACAAGTAGTAGTTCATTCATCCTTTTTGTAGTCATCTGGTTTTCTGTCTGTTTTTCTTCTAGTGACCTGTACTCAACAATAGACTCATCAAAGACAACATTAGGTGTTACCTCCACAATATGAGAATTCTTATTGTAGACTCGATAAGCTTTACTAACATCAGAATATCCTAAGAATATTCCAGGGTCATTTTTGCTATCAAAAGTCTTCAATTGAGATTTCCCATTATTGTGTATGTAACACAGACAACCAAAAGTACGAAAGTAAGAAATCTTAGGCTTTCTGTTGTTCCAAATCTCATATGGTGTCTTTCCATGTCTGAGTGTGATGGATGATCTGTTTTGATTATAGCAGGCTGTGTAGATTGCTTCTGCCCATAACTTTTTGGGTAGATTGGTAGCATTTAGCATAGTACGGGCTGCTTCTTTGAGTGATCTGTTTCTCCTCTCAACAACTCCATTTTGTTGAGGGGTCCTAGCAGCTGAGGTTTGATGAGTGATTCCCATCCTGTTGCAGTATGCTTCAATCTTCTGGTTGAGAAACTCTGTTCCTCGATCTATTCTGATAGTGGTTACACTCAACTCCTTCTGTTTGGTGATCTTGTGTAAAAAATCAGGGAGTTTGTCAAGAGTCTCTTTCTTCTTTAACAGAAAGATGACCCAAGTGAATCTTGAGTAATCATCTATAATTACTAGGGTGTATTTTCTCCCATTTATACTTAGAGGTTTGACTGGTCCAAATAGATCCAGATGCAAAAGCTCTAGTATTCTTGATGTTGAGAGAGCTGTTTTGCTTGAAAAAGATGATCTGGTCTGCTTTCCAGCTTGACAGGCTTCACATATATGATGTTTATCATATACTTGATCTGGTAGACCTTCCTCTAATCTTTCTTTAGCAATCTTGTTGATTGACTTGAAGTTTAGGTGGCTTAATCTCCTATGCCATAACTAGCTGTTTTCTGATACAGTCTTGGTGACTAAACAGGTCTCGATCTGGTTTGTCCACTGGACAATGTATAATCTATCCTGCAGTTTACCAGTAAGGAGTATCTCATCTCCTTCCTTATTTTTCACCAGACAGTTGTTAGTATCAAAAACAATCTGATTACCGTTAGCACAGAACTGACTTACAGAAAACAGATTGTGACTAAGACCCTCAACATATGATACATTAGTGATAGTGGTCTTGTCAACTTTGATGTTTCCATACCTTCTGGTATATCCTTTTGAATTACATCCAAAAGTGACTTGTGGTCCTGGTTTCTCTATGTAATCTGATAGTAGGTTCTTGTCACATGTCATGTGCTTTGAACAGCCACTATCTATGATCCAGATTGCTCCTTTAGCTATTTTGTTTCTTCTTGCAGTCTTCTTGTCCTGCAATTAATCAAACTTAGCTACCCTTCAACGTTTGGGTGCTTGATTATTAGCAAATATTCCTTTTCGAATCCAGAACATTTTAGGGTTAGGAACAGAAATATAGGAGGTAATGATGTTCCCATCATTGTCAACTTTAGATAGAGAGTGAATTTCAGATGGATGAAATCGTTCTGTTTCACCATTCTTCAAGTTCCTCTTATTATGGAGTGTCCTGTCGACAATTTTTGTCCTGTTGACATTTGCCTTGTGAAGATGATCTGTTTCTGTGTAGTGAGCTAGTTGTCCCTTTGTTTGATGATACTGCCTGTTCTTTGCATCTTTTATTATCATCTTTTGAGGATAACCTTTCTTGTTTTTCAAGTCTTTTACTTGATCTGGAATTTGCTTCCTTTCTGGTACAAATCTTGTGGTTCCCGAGGACTTTTCTGAGTGACCTGGATATCCTAATCCAGATGTGCCCTTTTGCTGCATATTGATTATCAGTTTAGCACGTTCGTCACTTTTGTAGATCATTTCTTTGCCTTTCTTGATCTTCTCCTCAGCAACGTTGTTTCTTATAACCAGATCCTTCACTTTTGAATTAAGTGTGTGGATCTCACCATCTTTTCTCTTGATCTGTTCTTCCAGATCGTTAATTTTAGCAACAAATTGTGTATTTGATGTGCTCAAAATCTGCTCAGATTTCTTTAGTCTATCATTCTCTTCAACTACTTCTCTAAACAGTCTCTTGATGCTCGAATAGCTTTTGAACATTTCATTGACCTCATCCCATGAGTATTCAGCTTCATCTTCTATTTCCTGTTCTAGATCAATATCATTTGAAGAGGTAGAGTTGCAAGAATTTACCTCAACTTCATCCAGACCGTTGTCTAGTCCCACATAGCATTCATCCCAACTTTCTTCATCATTAGCAACGAAGGCTTCATCATTTTCTGATGAGCTATCTGAAAAATGACTCGAGCTGCTTGAGTTCTATTCAGCTATCATGGCGTTGCGCTCATATTTAAGTTTTCGATCTCTTTTAGCTCTCAGCTCTTTTCTTTGGCTTCTGGACAGATCAGGACAATCTGTTTTGAAGTGACCTGTTCTGCCACATCCAAAGCAAGTGTAATCTGTAGAGCTAGAGGTCTTGGTTGTTTTTGCAGTCTGCTGCTTTGATTCATTCTTGTCATCAGATCGATCATTGTCATGCTTCTTATGGAAGTTTTTCTTGTTATCTTTGTAGAAGCGTCTGTATTTCTTTGATCTGATCTCCATCTTGTCCATTCTTTTGGCGATCATTGCAAACTCTTTTAAAAGTTTGTCGTAGCCTTTCTCTTCATCTGGTGAGCAAGGTTCAGATGGATCGTCTATTTTGCTCTTCGCTTTGAAGGCCACTTCTTTATCCTTTTTAGAGCTGCTTTATGCCTTTTTGGACAGATGATCTGGTCCTCGAATTCTTTGAATGTCACATTCATGACCTTCAAGGTGATCAAATAATGCTTCTGTGGACAGATCATTGAAATCTGCACGGAGAGGTTGCATTGCAGCATAGATCTCCTAGCTTGGTGGAAGAGCTCTAAGTACTTTCATGTTCTTCTCCCTTTGAGTATACTTGTTCTTATTGAACGCAGATATCTCAAGGAGGATACTAGTGAATCTTAACTTCATTTGTTCTATTGTCTCGCCTGGTTTCATCTTGAATTCATCATATTTGTTGCAGGCAAGAGACAGTTTGTTTTCAATCATTACTTCGGATCCTAGACACAAGTCTCTTAGGGCTTCCCACATCTCTTTGGCAGTATCCAGATCTTGGATTTTCGCCAGATGTACCCCTTTGACTGTGCTAGAGATGATTCCTTTTGCGAAGTCACCAGATTGGCTTCGCGTCGTTCTTCTGCAGTATACTTTCTTGGATCCTTGGGAACTATCTGTGTAGTTACACCAGTTGCATTGGTTACTGTCACTTCTTCAGTGATCTGTAGTGGACCTTCTTCAATGACTTTCCACATCAAATAATGATGGGCTTTGAGTGCCATCTTGATCCTGAAACTCCATTCTCTATATCCTTGGATAGAGAATTCTTCGCAGGCTCTGACAACAGAAGATTCCATGGCAGATAGTATGCAGGTGAATGAAAATAGGTTTTCCTAGATCTATTCAAGTTGACCACGCAGGTTTTATCCCTGTGAAACAAAGACAATGGTCGTTTGAACCACTGCTCTGATACCACTTGTTGGTCCCGAAAGAGCAAGGTTTGGTGTATGGGGGGGGGGGAATACACCAAATACAAACTTTTCAGTTTACTTGACAAATTA
>JAPKLX010002546.1:0-12732 GCA_026898415.1 Leonotis leonurus
TCTGGTTCAACTTTCTGGTTGAGTTGATCTGCTTCAACTTTCTGGTTCAGACTCTCTGGTCTAACTTTCTGGTTGAGTTGGTCTGCTTCAACTTTCTGGTTGATAACACAGGATAGTTCTGTTGAATCATTTATGTCTGCTTCTGTCTGTTTAACATTCTGGTCCTTCTGACTGACTAAAACAGAATGATTTTATAGGATGGAATCCTAAACAAGATAAGACATAACAAGACTGAATAATAATAGGTTCTCCTAACAGAAACACTTTATATGTTAATGATTCTGTCACATATGGAACAGACAGAAGTAACACAGAACATGAATACACCTAAGTGTGTTTTTGAGAGAACATCATCAAAACTTAAGTTATTTTGTAGGATTCCCAACAATTTCCCCATTTTTGATGATGTCGAAACCACACTTAAAAATATAACCAAAGAAAACATATAGCATGTTCTAGTGAGGTTAGCAGATTGTTATTTAAGTTTGTATAACAATCAAGAACAGAAATGTAAGTTTCTGGAGAAAGAGAATTTGTCTTCAGAAAATCCACATATATTAATATGAGTGATGAGTACAGGTGGAAAACAGGAAGACGAAAGTCAAAAACAGACAAGACCAACAATAATTATGAAAACCATCTAGATGCTCCTCCCTTCTTCATTTTCTCTCTTTGAGCATCAGAGACCAGTTGGATGCTTTCATAAATTCCATCTCTCACTCTGGCATAATTTGGATCGTGGTTGTCGATCTTGTATCCTTTGATTTTGGCCAGTTGATTGATGTAGTTCATAATGTAGGTCTTGTCTGGAATATTACTTCCTGGTATCATTGGGCACACAATATATTTCTTTTCTGGAGCCTTGATCTGGATTTTGGCATCAGACGCAGCTGTTCTGATCCATTAGAAATTCTCCAGATATCGATTGAAGTCTTCATCTGGTGTCGATTCTGAATATGTTGGCTCCTTTAGAAAGTATATGTTCAAGATGAACCCTTGTTTGACCTTCTCCCAGTCGTTCTGGTCACCTTCTAGAATCCATGTATCAGTGGGTGTCTGCTTCTTCAAAGACAGATTCCACGAGAAGGCTTTCTTCTTCTTTTTCCTTGATTCGTTAGTTGATTGAGAGGACTGCTGTTGTGAGCGTTCCGCTGATGATGGTGGAGAGAAAGTTGTTTGAAATGATTTCTCTCTTGCTTCTTGAGCAGCTATCTTCCTTTCTCTTTCAGCCCGTTCTTTGTAAAATTGTGCTCTAAAGACTGGATCACAGGCTTGCTCCATGTTTACTCCAAACAGCATCAATTCTGCTATCTGTTCTCCCTCATCAATTGGCTTTTTGCCTTTGTCACTGGGGGTCTGCTTTGTCTGTGCATATGCTTCTGGTTGAGCCTATTCTGTTTCAAAAAGAGTGGGATCTGGCCTTGGTGGTGTAGTAGGCCTCTCCTTTACTGATTTGCCCAGTACATCCGCTGGTGTTTCTGCTTCTTCTCCCACCTCTTCTGTTTGCAATTTCTTCTCTTTGCTCATGCTCTTGTTGCCTTTGCCTCCCGAGATTTCCCCCTTTTCGACATCATCAAATAGGGACTTGATGAGTGTGCGAAGGGAGTCAATCTCCTCCTTCATCTGTTCCATCTTCTCCTTAGCATCCGACTTGAACCCAAGCAGTAGATTGACTGTTTGATCGGAAGCATGTAGTTTCTGCTCGAGTCTGCTGTTCATGATGGCTAGGGTTTTGTTGTAGGTTTCTTGAAGCTCTTCAACCGCAGTGATGCGCGTGCTCTGGTGCTCAAATTCCTCTGGATTTGGATATAACAGGTCATCCAAAACATCCATCTGATGTTGCTTCATTAACTCCACAAATTTCTCATTCTCAAGAATAGCGAATTGAGAATGGATGGACAGATCAGCGGCTTCCTTCAACTCTGCAGCGAGTTGTTCAGCCTTCTGTCCGACTGCGGTATTGATGGTCTCCTGCTGTTTGACCAGAAGATCAGCCACCAGTGTGGTTGCCTTCTGTGCTTTCTCTTCTACGTCGTCTAGACGAAGGGTAAGTTTAGCCTGGTCTGCTTCATTTGCCAGACGATCATCATCTATTTTCTTGTCAAGTTCTTTCTGGACTGTGCGGAACTTTCTGCGTATGTCAAGATCAAGATCATTGACATAATCTTTCTGATTCTGGTTGAAATCAGAAAGTATCTGTGTTGCCTTTTCTTGTAAAATGTTGCAGGTATCTGTCAGATGATCTTCAACCCGAAGTGTGATAAGGTTGTCGATCTGAAAATTGTTGAAGGGTCTGGTTTCTCTCTCCAACACCTCCTCCATTTTGTAGAAATTGACATTCTTTTTCAGCTTCTGTGCGACCCCAGGGGTGTATAACTCATTGCTCGGCTCTCCATCAATGTTCTGTCCGACTGGCATGTCATCCACTGGGACAAGGTTGACGATAGGGATTTTCTTTGAAGGCTTCTTGGGCTTTTCTGCTGCCTGTTCTGGTGGTGGTTGTTGTTGTTCTAGTTGAGCAGGTTCTTCCATCTGGACATCTTGTTCGGTGGCTTCATCTGGGATACTTAAGAAGAAATCCATTTTTATTGGAATAAAATGATTTCAAATTGATCTTCAGATGGTTTGCCTCACGCTTCATGAGCGCAAGGATGAGTTGTGGGTATTATGTTCTGACTTCACTGACGGTACTGGCTTGGAGTAGGTTGAGTAAGGTGGCTTCTTCTTTCTTCAGTTCCTCTATCGTTCTGATTTGGAGCAGCGCATCGAATATGTAATACTCGCTGTCCTTGACCAGCAAGTAGAATTTCACGCACTTGGCTGCTCCCAGACTTTCTGGAAGAAGGTGAATGCCAGGAAACTCTTGTAATATAGAGAGTTCTGCTTCATTCTCCAGCAAGTTAATAACTCCTTCTGCTTGGCGTTTCTTCTCTTCCTCCTCATCAACAGATTCTGCCTCTTCTTCATCCTCACTTATCCTCTACATTTTGTTCGGTGAGGGTGTGGGTGTTCTGGCTGGAGAAAAATCTTTCTCCTGGTTTGGATTGTAACTTGATTCTGGTTCCACAAATACTGGTTCTGTTTGTGGAGCTTCTGTTGGTGCTATCTCAGCTTGTGAAGCCTCCTCACCTTGTTCTGGTAGAGGGTGTTCTGTTGCTGCTTCTGGTGGTGGTGATTCTTGAACCTTCCTCAGTCTGCGCCTCTTCTGCTTAGGTTGCGAAGCAGAAGTTTCTGTATCAGCAGAACTGCCTCTTTTGACGGTGGGTTTGCGTGCTGCTTTTTCTTTCACAACTTTCTTCTTGGTTGCTTTTCCCTTCTATTTTTCAACACGTTTGGTAGGTGGAATCTATGTTGGATTTGAACTTCCCATCTCAAGTAGTGCAGCGTAATGCACTTCATCAGTAGTTTTGTTGAAGAGTGTTGGAGTTAATCCCATGGACATCTCAATTTGATGTTGATCCTTGGGAATGGTAAGACTTGCGTTGAACTCAACAGCATTCTCCCAGACTTGCTGCTTGAAGAATCTTTCCACCATTAGACTGATTTTGGTGGAGTGGCGCAGATTCCTCCTAACTTCCACTGAAACTCCTCTTCCTCTACTATCTTTGGTATATGTAACCAACTTCACTTCTTTAGCCATCAAATCAAAAAGAATGCGACTCTAGTTGACTTTAAGATTGAGTACAACTGCCGTGAGAATTCTGAATTTCTCCGGAGTCACCTAGTCATAAGATCCGTTGTGGTTGAGAAAAATTCTCTGGACCAGTTCAAACATGAGTTTGAACCCAGGTTGCAGAAAAGAGCGATGAAACATCCTCCCAGTGTACGTGATTGGTATCACAATCATCATCTCCACAGCAGTTTGGAGTTGTTCAGAGGTGATCTCGTCCAATGTCAGTCCTTCATCCTTCAACCAATATGCCTGGTTGATCATTGCGATGACATTGTAGGTTGTTTTTCTTGTCCTATCACCGATTGGCATCAATACATTGGCTTCATGACCATCTTTGTCACTCTACCAGGTCAAATAGAATGTTGCTACTTGTTTTTCCAAGAACATGTTTGGGTGTGAAGTAACAATGTTGCAGAAACCTATAAACACAAGATCATATAGAGAACATTTATGCATATTCATCAGTTCATGTGTTTATCACGTATGAATATCCCAAGTATATGTTCAGTTAAAACATATCATTCAGAGCACTTTCCCAGAAAAAGAGAATATAAACAATATATAAAGCACATATTAAGAACTTAAAAACCCTTGCAGCGAGTAATCATGGTAAAAATTTCTTCGAGTTTGCGAAACCTGTGAGTATCAAGAATTGCGTAAGGTTCAGGTGACAAAAATTTCTGAACCTCAGCTACATGTTGGAGAAACAAAGAGGTTTGTGGTGCCATGATCAAACACAAAAATTTCGAGAGAGGTTGCAGAGATTTGAAACTGGAGATTTCTTAAGTGCTTAAGAATTCTAGTGCTCAGTGCGATGTAAGTGTGTAAGAATAACGCATATATATAAGAAAATAATTAACGACACAAATGAAAGAGATAAAAATTGAAGGGTTGGATAAGTGTCTCCCTTTTTAGGTTTTCCCGCTTCAGTCTTTTGCTTTGCTGCCTTTCCTTGCGTTAGATGTACGCGCTTGATCCTAGGGTTGTAGGGGAGAGTGTGCGTATCGTCCTATCCACTGCAACCTTCCTTTTTTCTTTTCTTACAGAGATTTCCTCGATCACAGTTTCCAAAGGTGTGCTTCCTGTTGACTGTATCCTTTTGCAACTAATCTGGCTTTGTTTCTGACTACTTCACCGTTCTCATCTCGTTTATTCTTGAATACCCATTTGACACCTATCACTCCCTGATTGAGTTTCTGGTCTGTCTACTATATACCAAACTTGGTTTCTCTTAAACTCATTGAGTTCTTCTTGCATAGCAGTGACCCAGTCTGCATCTTTGAGTACTTCAAAAACATCAGATGGTTCAACACGTGATAGATAGTAACTAAGTAGTGCGCTTTCTCCATGCATTCTTCTGGTTCTCACTCTATCTGATGGGTTCCCAATAATCTGTTCAGGAGGATGATTGTCTTGTATCCATCTCCTTCTGCTGGACATCTCTTCTTCTGATATCTCAAGTTCAGGCTCATTTGTAGGGTCCTCAAATTCTGGGTGTGATGTTGAAGATGCTTGAAAAGGATTTTCAACTTCTGGTTCTTCAATTCCTTGATTATTGTTCCAACCATTTGTATCTCTGGACTCTTCTGCTTGATCTTGAGATTGTTCAATAATGTCTATTTCTTCTGGTTGGTTATCTTTTGGTGGAGTCATTGATCTGTCTAGATCTAGAACAATATGTTCTGTTCCGCCTTGCTGTGAGCTCGTTGTATCAACATTAAGTGGAACATCAATCTCATTCTCTTCTGCTGTATTCCAGATTACAATATCTTCTAGCAGTATTCCTTCTGTTCTCTTTTCCTCATTCTGGCTTTGAGTATGTTCATCACCTGTCTCTCTGTAATTGATAAAAGATTCATCAAATACAATATGAGGTGTTACCTCCACAATATGAGTCTTCTTGTTGTAAACCCTATAAGCTTTATTAACATCAGAATATCCTAAGAATATTCCAGGGTCAGCTTTATTCGTATGGTGTCTACCCATGTCTGATAGTGACCACCGATCTATTCTGTGTATAGCAGGACATTTGGATGGCTTCTGCCCAGAACTTCTTTGGTAATCTGGTTGCATTGAGCATGGTACGAGCTGCTTCTTTTAATGATATGTTCCTTCTTTTAACTACTCCATTATGTTGAGGTGTTCTAGCTGCAGATGTCTGATGTGTGATTCACATCTAGTTGCAGTAGTCCTCAATCTTCTGGTTTAGGAATTATGTTCCACGATCTGTTCTGATGGTTGTAACAGAAGCTTCCTTTTTCTTGGTGATTTTGTTGAGGAAGTTTGGCAGCTTTTCCAATGTCTCTTTCTTCTTATGTAAGAACATTACCCATGTGAATCTTGAATAATCATCAATGATGACCAGAGTGTATTTCCTACCATTTATACTTAATGGCTTGACTGGACCAAATAAGTCTAAATGTAGTAACTCTAAGATTCTGGTAGAAGACTGAACAGATTTGCTAGAAAATGATGATCTGGTTTGTTTCCCAGCTTGACATGCTTCACAGATGTGGTTCTTGTCATATACTTGATCTGGTAATCCTTCGACTAGTTTTTCTCTTGCAATCTTATTGATTAACTTGAAATTGAGATGACTTAGTCGTTTATGCCATAGCCAACTAGTTACTGATACTGTCTTAGTAATCAGACAAATCTCGATCTGGTTGTTCCATTGCACAATGTATAATCTGTCTTGCAATTTTCCGGTAAGAAGAGTCTCATCTCCTTCCTTGCTTTTCACAAAATAGTTGTTAGCATCAAACATAATCTGATTTCCATTTGCACAAAATTGGCTAACTGAGAACAGATTATGACTAAGACCCTCGACATATGATACATTTGAGATAGTGGTCTTGCCAATAGTTATATTTCCATAGCCTCTGGTGTATCCTTTTGAGTTACATCCAAAGGTTACTTGTGGTCCTTCTCTTTCCACATAGTCTGATAGAGCGTTCTTATCACACGTCATGTGTTTTGAACCAGATTGTTCCCTTTGCTACCTTACTCCTTCTTGTAGTTCTTCGATCCTTTAATTAATGGATTTTAGCTACCCTTTCAACAAGTGGGTGCTTGGTTAGTAGCAAATGTTCCCTTGGGAATCCAGATAAATCTAGTATCAGGAACACATATATAGTATGTAATCCTTCTTCCAGTATCATCTGTTCTGGTGATGGCTTTGTAAATATAGGGATGATTTCTCTCAATTTTGTCCCAATCTATCTTCTTCTTGTTGGTTGAGGAGATCTTGAGAGGTTTCTTCTGCTTCTGGTTTTTATTTGTTTTCTCATATTGAGCAGATTGACCTTCCTTCTGATAGTATCTGTTGTTTCCTGTCTCCTTCATCATCAGCTTCTAAGGTTGATCTCTCTTGTTCTTGAGATCTTTAATTTGATCTGGTATACTCTTCCTTTCAGCAACAAACTGAGTCTTGCTGGAACTTCCATTGTAACGTAGACCGGCTCTCCCTTTCTGTTGCATATCTATAATCATTTCAGCTCGTTCTTGACTCTTGTTGATTTTGCTCATATTCTCCATGTTTTTCTTCAATTTCTCTTCCACTACATCTTTACTGTGAATCACATCTTTCACCTTGGAGTTGAGTGAATATATCTCTGCATCTTTTGTCTTGATATTCTCTCCAAGACCATTTATTTGTGCAGAAAACTTGGTGTTTGCTTCACTTAAGAACTTCACAGTGTCATTCAGCTTGTCATTTTCCTTTATGACTTTAGAAAACAGCTTCTTTATGTTGGTGTAGCTTTTGAACATCTCATTTATTTCATCCCATGTTACTTCTGGTTCATCTTCATTTTCTGAGTCATACATAGGTTTATTTGAAGATAAGGAAACATGAGAATTTACCTTATCTTGGTCTAGTCCATTATCTAGACCCATGTAGCATTCATCCCATTCTTCATCTGTTTCTTCTGCATAGAATGCTTCATCATCTTCTGATGAACTGTCTGCCAGATGACTTGAGCTGCTAGAGTCTTCTTCTGCTATCATGGCCTTGCGTTGGGCTCTGAGTTTACGATCTCTTTTAGCTCGTAGCTCTTCTCTTTGACTTTTAGATAAGTCTGGGCAATCTATTTTGAAGTGACCTGTTCTCCCACAACCATAACAAGTGTAATCATTAGGGTTAGTAATTTTACCATTATTTCTACTTTCTATTTTGTCATCAGATCGTTCTGCATCTTTGTTCTTCTGGTATCTACTTTTGTTATCTTTGTAGAATCTTCGATACTTTCTTGATCTGATTTCCATCTTGTCCATTCTCTTGGAAATCATGGAAAATTCTTTGAGTAGTTTGTCATATCCTCCTTCTTTTGATGTGGCAGATGATTCTGATTCTTTTGTTTTGCACTTCGCTTTGATGGCAATCTCATTCTCTTTCTTTAAGTCATTATCGTTCTTCTTGTTGGAGGAATGATCTGGTCCATGGATCCTTCTGATGTCACATTCATGAACAGCCAGATGATCAAATAGAGCTTCCATGGACAAATCGTTGAAATCAGCACGTAGTGGTTGCATTGCTGAATAAATCTCCCAGCTTGGTGGTAGTGCTCTAAGAATTTTGAGATTCTTCTCTATCTGTGTATACTTGTTCTTATTGAAGGCAGAAACTTCAAGTAACACTTCAATGAACCCGTTCTTCATCTGCTCGATGGTTTCTCCAAGTTTCATCTTGAATTCATCAAACTTGTTGCATGCTAGAGACAACTTGTTCTCGATCATTGTTTCAGAACCTAGACTTAGTTCTCGCAAGGCTTCCCACATCTCTTTGGCTGTATCAAGATCTTGGATCTTAGCCAGATGGACTCCTTTTACAGTACTGGAAATAACTCCCTTGGCAAAATCATCAAGATTTGCTTCTCTTCTTTCTTCAGATGTGTACTTTCTAGGATCTTTTAGTACATCCTCCTTGACCACTCCAGTTTCAGTGATACGGGTTGATTCTTCAGAAATTACTAATGGTCCTTCTTCAATCACTTTCCACATCAAGCAGTGATGAGCTTTGAGGCACATCTTGATTCTGAAACTCCACTCTCTGTAACCTTGGATGGAGAATTCTTCACATGCCCTGATAACAGATGATTCCATAATAACAGATAGGATGCAGATGAATGAAGAGAGGTTTTCTAGATCTATTCAAGTTGACCACGCAGGTTTCACCCTTGTGAAAACAAAAACAATGGTCTTATGAACCACTCCTCTGATACCACTTGTTGGTCCCGAAAGAGCAAGGTTTGGTGTATGGGGGGGAATACACCAAATACAAACTTTCCAGTTGTAATACCCTCAAATTTTAATTAGTACTTAATTGCTAATTAAAGATTTAATAAGACTTTGCATCCTTAAGAAATAAAAATAGGAAAATTTAAAACTAAAGTATTTAGTTGTAATTAGTGAAGATAAGTAACCTAAGTGTTACTTAAGCATGATTTAGAGGAAATGTTGGCATATTATGGGATAATCATAATATAATAAAATAAAATAAAATAAAAAGAAAAATGATAATTCTTCAAAATTCTAGAATGTGGTAAAAAGTGATGAATAATTACTTAATTAATTAAATCTAAATAAAATTAATTATTATATATAAAAGAAATCTAGTTGTACTATTCATGATAAACATCAACAAAATATTTCTTCCTCTTCCTCCCTAAGATTTTTGAAAATCATCATCATCTTCATACCAAAAATTTTTTCTCCTCCCAAGCATAATAGTGTGATCTCAAGCTACATCAACTATAAAGATTAGTAAATTGAAGGTAAATAATCCTCTTTCATCATACTTTTGTGTTTTAAATTGTGATAAATTATGATTTTGAAATATGATGAAGGAAGATTAGAGATTTGAAAGTATTAGTGAAGTTCTTGTGGATTTTAAGGTTAAATCATGCATAAAGTGAAAGAATATGTAGAAATAAGATGAATTAGTTGGAGATATGGCCTTAGTGTTTGAGTTTAAATTTATGTTAATAATTGTGATGCTATGCTTAAATTAAGTTTATATTCATGTAATTAAGCATGTTTAAATATAAGATTAGAAAGAAATTTAGTGAAAATCAAAATATGGAAATTTATGAAATTTTCGAAAAATTAAGAAATAAAGAGCTATGGAGATTTTGTTTTATTTGCCTTTAATAACTTGATATATGATCTCTATGAAGCATAATAAGTGATATATAAATTATTTAGATTTTTCCAAGTTCATATGTAAAAGTTGGAAAGAGTTAGTTTGTGAGATCATGTGATATATGGTGTTTAAGACATAATATGTTTAATCTCCCTTAAATATTAGGAAGAGAAATTGAAGAATATGTAGTAAAAGATGTCATTGAAAAGACGATATGTTAGAACATAAAGAAGTGACGTAATAACATAGATATGATAAGTGATTAATATAATGTTAAGATAGAAGGATGCAATAGCCGAAGAACTTATAGTTATAATAGTTGGTAATCAAGTAAATTACAAGAAGAAGAATGAGATTATGAATTGATGATTCCATAGAAAAGAGTATGGTTTCTTATTCTTAAATGTTTTACTAATGTAAGGTTCAGCTGAGAAAGGAAAAGAAGAAAAGAAAGAAGCAGACGAAGGCTTGGATTAAATAGATTAAACCATCCAGGTGGGCTTTCGAACTAAAGAATTATTTATGTTGATATGTTGTTATGTTTAAAGAAGTTTGACTTGCCTATTTTGAGCATGCTGCATTTTACCTATCTACAAGAGAATTACGATATCGGCCCTATGCCGGACGAGTTGCCGGTAAGGGTTTGTGTACACATTGGACCATGAGTCAGCGAGCGGGTTGGTCGGTTAGAGTGTTTGAGAGGGAGGCCTACCTCTCAACACATGCGTGTAGATATGGTATTACAGATATGAGATAATTGTCTGTAGACACATGACATGCATATTCAGTTTTTATTGTTTTTGAGAAAGAAAAGATATATGTTTTAAGAAGCGTATGCAGGCTATTTCTTAAAAACCCTGTATATGCTAAAGTTGGCAAGTCAACAATATAGCTCTAAGAGCAAGTTTTAAATATTTTTGGCATGTGTCCACTGAGTGCTTTATGTACTCATGCCCTGCATGTATTTCTAAACGTGCAGGTTGAGCTGGGAGATGGCAATGGAGCTGAACACTGTAGTTTATTTTTGACATGTAAATATTGAGTGAGATTATGGTCATCTTGTTAAACCTTGTTGAAACATACTTTGTAAGCCCCGAGTTATATGTCGTCATACATATAGCTCATCCACTCTTCCCGTTGCGGAACTCCGTTTCCTTTCGTTGTTAATCTGAATGTTTGGTGCCATTATGTTTGGTTAGCTTATGAAATCCATGTTGGCATTTTCCTTTGTGAATCATCGTGTTCAACCCTTTGTCCTTATTGTTTGAGTTTTACCTTTGGTAAATTGAACATGAGTTCATAAATTGTTTGAGTTTTGTTTTCACTAGAAACAGGGCAGCGTGTTGGAACCCCTTTTTCATTCATCTCGTCTGTCCAAATTCGTAAAAAATTGATACCATTTTAAAGATATTTTGGATACCTTTCTAACGGTTCCTTCGAATCTCAATTCGGAGTCCGGATGAGTAAGTTATGATCCTTTGAAGTTAGGGTGTCAAATCTGCCATGATCCTGCGAAATTCTTGATTCAATTTATCCCTGAGATTTAATTTCATTTCCAATAGTTTCTTAGTTAGCCGAGTCATGGGCTGTGACACCAGTTTACTTGACTAATTTGAATAGGAGAGATTTAAGCTTTTTGTATTATATATTGCTCGAAGTGCCAGACCAAATCGACTATCTGATCGATCTTATTCTATCCAAACAGAATCTCTCAAGTGAGTAACACAAATCAGAGAGCAAGAGTAATCTTATTCTCTAACAGTGTGTTGTGTGCGGAATAATGGTGGACTTAGTCGGTGCTCTTGTTTAGAAAACCTTTTGAAAACTTAACCAAATATTTAAGAGATTGATTAAGTATGCAGTTTGAATGAGTATGATAGGTTAGAGAATAAAACAACTGGAATAAAAAATGCAGAAGGTAAAAGACACGGTTATTTTACGTGGTTCGGGAAACCCTCTACGTCCACTGTCTAATCCAAACTGGATTAGATATCCACTACTAGGATACTCTTCTTATTTATACTCGCTGAGAATGAGCCATAAGTTTCAAACACAACCTAGTTGAAACTTATGCACGAATAAGGGTCGTGTCCCTTTACAACTTACAGAAAACTACTGTAAACTGGATCTCTTCATGTTAATCCACTAGAAAACTACTAGCTAGCAAAGATCTCCTTCTTTCTTTCTCGATAAGCCAGACTTGAATCGAGGTGTGATTACGATCACGAACGGTTCGGAACACGATCTGGTAGAAATCTTCTCTCAGTAAATGCTTCGATGGTTGAGATGATTTCTGGGCAGAGTAGCTTGTAGATGATAGATGATCTTATGAGTGTTGCACATACATATATTTACTGCCAGTCTTTGTTCCGAGTTTTTATAGATGTAGAATTTTGAAATTCTAACCGTTGAGCTTGATTGGTTTGAAGTAAATATGATTTCACCAATCAAGGATGGTGAATCCCTAATTTATCTCCTCTTGCCTTTTAATGAGATTGACAGAATCTTCTAAAAATGGTAAGCAGATCGTTTGATGGATACTGCTTTCCTTTTCTTGTCTTGATTGATTCTCTTCCTTCTATGGTACGAAAGGTGTAGTTTAGACTTTTAGATTCACAGACACTTAGTCGATATCATCTGATTTCAGCTTTTGAGTGTTGATCTGGTTGTAGTCGTTCTGGTCAAAGTCGATCTGGTCAAGGTCGATCTGGTCGAGTACAAATTGATATCGATCTGGTCATAGTTGATCTGGTTGAACTTTCTGGTTGAGAGTTTCTGTTTCAATTTTCTGTTTGAGAGATGATCTGGTTCAACACTTTCTGTTTGAGAGTTGATCTGGTTCAACACTTTCTGTCTGAGAGTTGATCTGGTTCAACTTTCTGGTTGAGACTCTCTGGTTCAACTTTCTGGTTGAGTT
>JAPKLX010002846.1:0-11893 GCA_026898415.1 Leonotis leonurus
CAAAACCAGCAAGTCTCAAAGGCAGAAAGCTAAACCAGAGAGTCTCAAACCAGCAAGTCTCAAAGTGAAGTTAGTTAAACTTTAACAGAAAGTTGAACCAGAAAAGCTTCAACCAGAAAGATAAGAGATATCATGAACAGAAAGTGATTAACAGACGCTCAACCAGATTGACCTCAACCAGATTACCCAATGACACGTGGATTAATATTTATTATTAATTATTATTCCATTACTTGGTTAAGGGGGAAAGGTCAACTATATACGGCGACTAATTATCTCTATTCTAACATTAGATTTCAAAATCATCTATTTTTGATGATTGCATGCAGTAATTGGGAGACGTGATCGAGAAAAATATCTACCAAATCTAGAAAAAGGGAGATAAAAGATTGCATCAAAAATAACGCGCCATCTCATAACCGTTCGATCATAGCGCGTGCATCATACGAAAAGAAGAGGCGACTATGGGTAGAAAACCTAGTACATGGAAAGGCGGGAAAGCTGTAAAAAGGGAAGAATTTCTCAATATTTTATTACCTTGTTCATCTTCTCTTTCGCGTATATAGACTGATAAGGCGGTTCGTGTATCACTTACGCTCACAAACCTTTTTCAAACACTTAGCAAATTTTCTGCCTCCCAAAATTCTTTCTTGCAAAATTCTCTCTTTTTAGCAAAAATGGCTCCCAAATCGTCTGCTTTTCTGGAACAAGCAACCTATCTGAAACCTTATATTCACCAAGACCTTTTTGCGGTTCTTGATACCTTCGGGTTTCATAAACTGGAGAAGGCATTTGATCTCGTTCGTCAGTGCAAAGGTTTCATGTTTCGCTTTTAATTCGTATTCAAATGTCTAAATGTTTTTACTCTGTATCTTTTCTCTTGTATGTGATATCTATAAAATACATAGAACTGCATAAACTGTTCTTGTGGCACTTATACTTCACTGATGGAAGGATAGTGCTCACATCTACACTGCTATGTTCATTGTAGGTTTCCACAAGATTATATCCTCACACCCTGTGCACTTCCTACCCAAGGAAGTTGCTGCCTTCTACCTCTCGTGGCAGGGAGAGAGAGGTGGAGATGAGGCCACCATCAGGGTGAGCAAAGGAAATACAGTAAGCAACACACCTTATAATGTCAACAACATCATCAACGCTGCTTACAAGGTGAAGGATGAGGGACTTGACCTTGGAGAGATTACCGCAGAACAGCTGCAAGAAGCTGTGGAAATGGTCATGACAGTCCCCATCCATTACACCAACAGGATGTTTGTCCGTGCACTTCTTGCGCCAGAGTTCAGAATCGTTTTTGAATTCGTACAGAGGATTTTCTTAAATCACAATGGATCCTATGACCAGGTGACCCCCGAGAAGTTCAGGATAATGGCCGCCGTGGTTCTTAATCTGCCAGTCAACTGGAGCAGGATCTTGTACGATCTGTTGGCAAAGGAGGCCAAAATGATTTTATTTGTGAAAGGCAGCTCTCCTGGAATTGAAGTAAAAAGAAGCAGCCTGCGTCATTCAACAAAGATAAGCTTTATGCTTGAGTCATTCTTCCCTCAACATCAGTGGGATACGATGGTTGAATTCAACACCAGGCAGCATTTTCCAAAGGATCAGCATCAGCTGGAAATGTCAATGGGCATTTCAGCAAACTTGATTGCCAGAGCTAAAGATCCTGTAGTCTTCAGAGCTCTGATGGAAATGGGGAGTTCAAATCCTATTTGGATCCCTCCTTCTGGTCCAGCAGATCGCTCCACAAAATCTCAAACAACTAAGGAGAAGCAAACAGAGAAAACTCCTACCAAGAGAACAACCAGGAGAGCCAGCTCGGTTGAAACTGATATATCAACAGCAGCCCAACCACCAAAACCTAAACGACGAAAGCTTCAAAAATTGGCTGAGACAGAACAGAGCCCAGAACCAGCACAGGAAACCACACTCCCTCAACAGGAGGTTGAGGAAGAAAATATTGTATTGGTTGATGAACCAGAGGAAGTAGAGCCTCTAACAGCAGTACACCCAGACCAGACCAGGGATTTCTCCCCCGCTCACACAATAAGTTCATCATCTGCTGAGCCTCTGGAACAAATCAATGAGGAGGAAGAAGAAGAAATCGAATCTTCTGATGAAGATGTGGAGAAGAACACAGCACGATCTGTGGTGAAGATGATTGAAGCTGAAGCAGATAGAGCCGTGCTTAACACATTTCCAGGCATCCAGCTCACGCCAGAGAGCTATGATGCAGCAAAAAGGGTCAAATTGCTGTTGCTGATTAAAGACAAGGAGTTCTATGTCTTAGATGCGCTTCTTAAAATCAGATCGATTGATCAGCTCAAGGCAGAGGAAGCCACACTGCTGAACATTTTTGAAGTCTCTTCAGTTACTGAGCTAAGAGACAGTTTCTCACAATCCATTCTTGCCATTGCCCAGCTCGAAGCTCAGAAGCTGCAGATCAATCTTAGAGAGATTTATGAGAAAGCTGGGAAATTACAATTTTATGACAGCGTTGTGGATAAAGACGATGATGAGAATGCCCCATCTGATGCTCATCAACCGGATGCAGCACTAACAGAAACATCTACAGACCAGGTCATGACTGACACTGGTGAGCAGATCACTACTCCACCAGCATCAACCAAGGGAGAACCAGCAAAAGCAGAATTCCTTGGACAGAACATCGGAGGCGAGCTTACTAATGACATCATCACTCCTGGTGTTGCAGCTGCCCAGAATATACATGTACAAACATTCACCATGGAAGATATATTGATGGACCAGCATCAATCCCTATCTAATGTTCAAATCAGAGATCTTATTGGCAAGAAGGTGGATCAGTATATGTATGGAACGCTGACCACGGTCCAAGATGAAGCCACACGCATACTGACAGAATTCAACGACCATCTGCAATCTCATGTCAACCAGGTCGACACTGATCTGAGGCGCATCTGTCGCTTGAAACTTGAAGAGATAAGCAAGAAAATGGATGATGACAGAGCTGCCGCTGAAGAACGTAAGGCACAGATTGATCAGAATCTGTTTTCTACAGAATTCAAAGTGAAGGAAATGTACAAGATCATCAGTGCCTTTGCAGCCAAAGAGAAAGACATGGTACATGCCATTGTCCAGGAGCAGACTGATGGTCTCACAGCAGACATAGTCAAAGAAGCCAACTCCTACACCAGACTGCTACTCAGACAATTCGAAACAGACGGCAAAAACTTTGTTGAAAGGAAGCTACGCGATCTGCAATATCCAACATCCACTCTGCTCAAATCTTATTTTGATGAAACAGCAGACATCAAGGCAGCTCAAGAAGAGATTAAATCTGATCTGGCCAAAACACAGACTTTTCTTCAGAGGCAGATCAATGATTCCAATCTCAACATCACCTCGCTGCTGTCTAGCAGAATTGAATCTGCTAAGGAGATCGCTGAGCTGAAAAACGAAGTCACCTCTCTCAAGACATTCATTCAATCCTTCATTGATGATGTCGAAAAGGGGGAAGGGAGTGGAAAGAGAATGCCATCTGCTGCTGCTGCGCAAGAAAAGAAGAAACAGAAGAGCTTGTCTGGATCTGGTGTATCAACTACAAAGAAACCAGCTATTACAACAGATCGACCAAGCACTGCCACCCCACCCTCATTCCAAGCGCAGAAAACCTTCACTCCAACCAGCTCATCCCAACCGCCCAAGAAAAAGAGAAAAGCTGGATCAAGTTGGTTCTCTTCTGCTCCCATACGCAGATCTTTGACAAAACAGGGAGAGACCAACTGGGTCCCAGATCATCTGAAGGAGGGATATGAAGGACTGAAGTATGGATTTATAATGTGCCGTTATTTTCTAAAAGAACCTCTTTACTGTGAGGGGACAACAGATGAAGCATTCAACCTTTACCTAGAGCAGAATGATGCAAAGGATTTGGTGGGAGAGATCAGAGATGCTGCTGCTAAAGCCCAAGTCCAGATAACTGCTCCAGAAAGGGAGTTCAGGACCTGTCCTACTATTCCCGGGACAGACCTCCCTGACAAGACATTTCTGCTAAATTTCATAAACCAGCTAGCAGAAAACAGAGGGTACAAAGTGGATGCTGAAGATCCAGATTACATTAGAGTAAGAGAGGGAGTGTATGAAAGTGTTCAGCTCATCTCTGACGAGACCAGAGCAAAATTGAAGAAACAACAGGAGGAGAAGAGAAAGAGCAGATAGTCTTTTCATTTTCTATCTTTTATGATCTGCACTTTCTCATTCTTGTTTTGGATATTTGTAAAACTCTCTTTGACTCTATAAATATATGAATCCAGTTTGAGTTTCTGATGACAACATTTTATTGTCCAGAACACATATAAAAATATCCTTAAACGTTATAAACTTAATAACGTAATCTGATCAAACTGGAAAACCAGACCAGACCGATCTGTATTATGCTGATAGAATCCTTTTGTAAAAGTGTGGTTTCGACATCATCAACAAGGGGGAAATTGTTGGGAACCCTAAAGATTAGTGTTGATGATGGTCTTTCGAAACACACTTAGCTGGTCTGTATGTTAACCTGTTCCTCGTGTAAAATCCAGGTCACTATAGTTTAAGTGATTTCTGTTTTGGAACTGATTAGGAGATGACTTATGAATGTAAAGGATATGTTCCTATAGAAGTCATTCTCAACTTAGAATAGGATGAAGGTCAAGATTTCACGCTCAAAGGAATCGATCTGCTGTAACAGACAGCGACCAGATCGATGACCAGATCGATGATTACAGCGATGAACCAGAGCGATTGAGTCATCAAGCCTTTAGCTGACATCATCCTACACATCATATGCACTTGCCACGTCAAGATCAAGATCCATCCAACAGGGTTTGGAAAGTTGATCTACGATTAAAACATATAAGGAAAGAGACCGTTAACAATCTGATTTCCATAAATCAAAGATTGAGTCAACCTTTCCTATATGGCAAGAACAGATATGATGGAAACCATTGATTGGCAATATACCATCTATCTCACGCCAATCAACAACGGCTAGAATTTAATAAATTCAAAGCCTATATAGTTGAAGACAACAATCTGGAAAAGAAAATAAGAAGAGAATACACGCGAGCTATACTGCAATCAATCTTCAAATCTTCTGCATTCCAGACTAAGAGCTTCAACATTCTGTGATTCTACATCACACCAACCACCTCGATTCAAGTCGGTCTTGTCGAGAGAAAGGAGATCACCCTGCTAGCTAGTAGTTTTCTAGTGGTAACGTAGAGGTAATCTGTTGTAAAGGGACACGACCCTTCATTCGTGCATAAGTATCAGTCTAGTTGTGATTGGTACTTGTGACTCGTTCTCCACGAGTATAAAGAAGCAGAGTATCCTAGTAGTGGATAATCTGGTCTAGGTTTGACCAGATCGTGGACGTAGGGATTTCCCGAACCACGTTAAACATCGTGTGCTTTACTTTTCTGCATTCTTATTATCTATTGTTTATTATCCTAACCTTCTGCACTATCATATTAGCTGCATTCTCAATCAATCTGTTTAAACTATCCGGTTTATTCCTTAAGGTTTTCAAAACAAGAGCAATCATTAATCCACCATTATTCCGCACTCACTCTACACTCAAAAGGTAATAAGATCACTCTTATTATCTGTTAAGTGTTTTCACCTTGAGAGTAATCTGTTTGGACTAAACCAGATACTGATCTGTTTATCGATCTGGTCAGTCATTCCAAGCAATTTCTTATACAGAATAGCTTGAGCTCTCATATAAATTGTCAAGTAAACTGAAAAGTTAGTATTTGGTGTATTCCCCCCCCATACACCAAACCTTGCTCTTTCGGGACCAACACCCTTTTTTAATCGTCACGTAGCCACTGAAGCCCTGCCCAACACACATTTTCAGCCCAGAGGGTAAGGGTTACTCACTCCCTATCCCACTTGCCCAAGATTGCTCCTGGACCAAGCTTACTCCGATGTACCCGAATAGGCATTCGCGGGGAACACAACAACCATGGGCACACCTTCTCAGACGCCCGTCTCATGGCGTCCCCACCTACATCACCGCACTGATCCCTTTGGATGGCAAGCAGGAAGTCGCTAACACTTGGAGTTTCCAGCTCACAATTGTAACCTGATATCGCCCAAGACTGCTACTGGCTAGACAACACCGAGGACTTGATCAAATTGTATAGAATTCAGATCCAGCACCTTAGAAACACTCCAAGACAACTATATGCACAGTTAGACCTTAGAAACACTCCAAGAAAACTATATGCACAGTTTCCCAAGCTAAGTCTAATAACCTAGCTAATCATACGGAAAATAAAGAAAAATGATGAAATAAATAAAAGCATACTTATATTCCTCCGAAGAAAGAAGAGAGGCAAATCTCGATGATTTTGCCAAAGGGATCATTTCCAGCACGGTCAAAGGCGTACATCTGGCCAAGATCCAAGATCTTGATACAGCCAAAGAGATGTGGGAAGCCTTGAGAGACCTGGCGCTTGGATCTGAAGTGATGATCGAGAACAAACTGTCTCTAGCCTGCAACAAATATGATGAATTCAAAATGAAACCAGGGGAGACAATAGAACAGATGAAGATGAGATTCACTGGAATTCTTCTAGAGATATCTGCGTTCAAAAAGAACAAATATACTCAAAGGGAGAAGAACATGAAAGTTCTTAGAGCACTTCCACCAAGCTGGGAGATCTACGCTGCAATGCAACCCCTAAGAGCAGACTTCAATGATCTGTCTACTGAAGCCTTATTTGATCATCTCGAAGGTCATGAATGTGACATTCAAAGAATTCGAGGACCAGATCATCTGTCCAAAAAGGCAGAAAGCAGCTCAAAGAAGGACAAAGAGGTAGCCTTCAAAGCGAAGAGCAAACCAGATGATCCTTCTGAGTCTACTACTCCAGACGAAGAGAAAGGCTATGACAAACTCTTAAAAGAGTTTGCAATGATAGCTAAACGAATGGATAAAATGGAAACCAGATCAAAGAAATACAGACGCTTCTACAAGGATAACAAGAGGAACTTCAACAGGAAGTATAACAATGATCGATCAGATGACAAGAATGAATCTAAACAGCAGACTACTAAAACAACAAAGACCTCTAGCTCTACAGATTACACATGCTTTGAATGTGGCAGAACAGGTCACTTCAAAACAGATTGTCCCAATCTGTCCAGAAGCCAAAGAGAGGAACTGAGAGCTAAAAGAGATCGAAAGCTTAAAAATGAGCGCAAAGCCATGATAGCTGAACAGAACTCAAGCAGCTCAAGTCATTTTTCAGACAGTTCATCAGAAAATGATGAGGCTTTCATTGCTGACGACGAAGAAAGCTGGAATGAATGCTATGTAGGCTTGGACAATGGACTAGATGAAGTTGAGGTAAATTCATGCTATTCAAATTCCTCAAATGATAGTGATCTTAAACAGGAAAGTGAAGATCAAGCAGAATACTCATGGAAAGAAATAGACGAGATGTTCCAAAGCTACTCGAGCATCAAAAGACTGTTCAAAGAAGTAGTTGAAGAGAATGACAGATTAAAGAAGGTTGAACAGACTCTAAGCTCAGCAAACACTAGATTTGTTGCCAAGATTACTGATCTGGAAGAGCAAATCAAGAGTAAAGACAGTGAGATCCATGCTCTTAACTCAAAAGTCAAGGATCTGGTTACCAGAAACAATGTTGCTGAAGAAAAGATCAAGAAAGGAAAGGAAATGATATACAAGAGTGATGAGCGTGCCAAACTGCTAATCAATATGCAACAAAAGGGCACATCTGGATTAGGATATCCAGGTCACTCAGAAAAATCTTCAGGAACTATAAACTTCGTACCAGAAAGGAAGAAGATACCAGATCAAGTGAAGGACTTGAAAAACAAAAAAGGTTATCCTCAAAAGATGATCATAAAAGATGCAAAGAATAGACAATATCATCAAACAAGGGGACAACCAGCCTACTACACACAACCAGATCAGGTTTACAACAAAAGGGTCAACAGGACACCACCAAACAATAATGTCAACAGGACAGCACCTGTTAAGAAAGGATTGAAGAATGATAAGATAGAGAGATTTCATCCATCTGAAATACACTCTGTATCTAAAGCAGATAATGAGGGAAACATCATTACCTGCTATATTGCTGTTCCTAACCCCAGAATATTCTGGATTCGAAAAGGATTGTTTGCTAATAATCAATCACCCAAACGTTGAAAGGGTAGCTAAGTGTGATTAATTGCAGGATCAAAGAACTGCAAGAAGGAGTAAGATAGCAAGAGGAACTATCTGGATTATAGATAGTGGCTGTTCAAAACACATGACTTGTGACAAGAACCTACTGACAGATTACATAGAGAAACCAGGCCCACAGGTCACTTTTGGATGTAATTCAAAAGGGTATACCAGAGGGTATGGAAACATCAGAGTAGGCAAGACTACTATCACAAATGTGTCATACGTAGAGGGTCTTAGTCACAATCTGTTTTCTGTAAGTCAGTTTTGTGCTAATGGTAATCAGATTGTTTTTGATACTAACAACTGTCTGGTGAAGAATAAGGAAGGAGATGAAATACTCCTTACCGGTAAACTGCAGGATAGGTTATATATTGTCCAGTGGACAAACCAGATCGAGACCTGCTTAGTCACTAAGACTGTATCAGAAACAAGCTGGTTATGGCATAAGAGATTAAGTCATCTTAATTTCAAATCAATCAACAGGATTGCCAAGGAAAGGTTAGTAGAAGGACTACCAGATCAGGTGTATGATAAAAATCATATCTGTGATGCCTGTCAAGCTGGAAAGTAGACCAGATCATCCTTTACAAGCAAAACAGCTTACTCAACATCAAGGACACTAGAGCTGTTACACCTTGATCTGTTTGGACCAGTCAAACCACTAAGTATCAATGGGAGAAAGTACACTTTGGTAATCATAGATGATTACTCAAGATTCACTTGGGTCATCTTTCTGTTGAAAAAGAAAGAGACTCTAGACAAGCTCCCTGACTTTCTACACAAAATCACTAAACAGAAAGAGATGAGTATAACCTCTATCAGAACAGATCGAGGAACATAATTTCTCAACCAGAAGATTGAAGCATATTGCAACAAGATGGGAATCACTCATCAAACATCTGCTGCTCGAACTCCTCAACAGAATGGAGTAGTTGAGAGAAGAAACAGATCACTCAAAGAAGCAGCTCGCACGATGCTTAATGCTACAAATCTACCGAAGAAATTCTGGGCAGAAGCTATATACACAGCCTGCTATACTCAAAACAGATCATCCATCACACTCAGACATGGAAAGACTCCATATGAAATATGGAACAACAGAAAGCCTAAGATCTCCTATTTTAGAACTTTTGGCTGTTTATGTTACATACACAATAATGGGAAATCTCAGTTGAAAACTTTTGATAGCAAAACTGACCCTGGAATATTCTTAGGATATTCTGATATCAGTAAAGCTTATCGAGTTTACAATAAGAATTCTCATATTGTGGAAGTAACACCTCATGTTGTTTTTGATGAGTCTATTGTTGAGTACAGATCACCAGATAAAAAGCAGACAGACAATCAGGTGACAACCAGAAGGATGAATGATCTATTACTAGAAGATGTTCTTATCTGGAATTCTAGGAGTGAGGATGAAGAAATTATCACTCAACCTGTTGCTGAGGAGATCATACAGCAAGGGGGAATATTACTACCTAACCTGGATGAGAACAGATCATCAACAGAAGTCAATGATACAATTACCACAAATGATGATCAACATCCAGAAGAAAGCCCAGATGAGAATCCATTTCATGCTACGACAACAGCACACCCTGAATTTGAGGAACCAATAGATCAACCTGATCCTGAGTTATCTGATGAAGAAATAACCAGGAGAAGAAGATGGATACAAGATCATCCACCAGAACAGATCGTTGGGAACCCATCAGATCGTGTGAAGACTAGAAGAATGCATGGAGAAAGTGCATTGTTGAGCTGTTACCTCTCTCGCATGGAGCCATCTGATGCTTATGAAGCACTTCAAGATGCAGATTGGATAACAGCAATGCAAGAAGAACTCAATGAGTTCAAAAGAAATGAAGTCTGGTATCTCGTGGACTGACCCAAACACCAAGGTGTAATAGGTGTAAAATGGGTGTTCAAAAACAAACGAGATGAGAATGGTGAAGTAGTCAGAAACAAAGCCAGATTAGTAGCTAAAGGCTATAATCAACAAGAGGGCATTGATTTCGATGAAACATTCGCACCAGTAGCCAGATTAGAAGCAATAAGGTTGTTCTTAGCATACGCTGCTCACAGACAAGGTATATCAGATGGATGTCAAAAGTGCCTTCCTCAACGGTATTCTTGAAGAAGAAGTATATGTGGAACAGCCACCTGGATTTGAAGAGGCAGATCCAGATCAGAAAGTATACAGACTAGCTAAAGCAGTCTATGGTCTAAAACAAGCCCCTAGAGCTTGGTATGAGACCTTATCTACCTTCCTACTAGAATCTGGATTCAAAAGAGGATCTGTTGACAAGACTTTGTTCATCATCAAAGTCAAAGAAAACATTCTCTTAGTCCAGATCTATGTAGATGACATCATTTTTGGATCTCAATCTACCTATCTGTGTGACAAATTTGCTGAACTTATGAAAAATAAGTATCAAATGTCCATGATGGGAGAAATGAGTTTCTTTTTAGGTTTGCAGGTCAAGCAGCTACCAGATGGTATCTTTATTAATCAGACTAAATACATCAACGATCTGCTAGCCAAGTTTGGATTAAAAGACAGTAATCCAGTGAAAATCCCAATGCAGACCAATGGGAAAATTGGTCCAGATCCTGAAGGAAAACCAGCAAATGTTACACAATACAGAGGGATCATAGGATCATTACTCTATCTAACTGCAAGTCGACCTGACATTACCTATGCAGTAGGAGTATGTGCTAGATATCAAGCAAATCCCAAAGAGTCTCACATGGAAGCAGCTAAGAAGATACTAAGATATCTAAAGGGAACAGCCCATATAGGATTATGGTATCCATGTGAAGACAATTTTGAGCTATCTGGATATACTGATTCAGACTATGCTGGATGTAAACTGGACAGAAAGTCAACATCTGGTACATGTCAGTTTTTAGGGAATAAACTGATTTCTTGGTTCTCAAAGAAACAGACATCAGTTGCCACTTCAACTACAGAGGCAGAATATATGGCAGCTGGAAGTTGTTGTGCACAAATAATGTGGTTAAGACAACAGCTTAAAGACTATGAGATTGATGTCAAGGAAATACCAATTTTCTGTGACAGCTCAAGTGCTATAGCAATTACACAGAACCCAGTGCTGCACACCAGATGCAAACATGTTGACGTAAGGCATCACTTCATAAGAGATCATGTTGAAAGAAAACATGTACAGATTGAGAAAATACATACTGAAGTTCAGAGAGCAGATATCCTCACTAAGGCATTACCAGAAGAAAGATTTAAGATGCTTTGTGGAAAGCTAGGTCTCTTAAATCTTGAGGATAGAACCAGATTGATCTAAACCAGATTGATCTAACCAGATTGATCTAACCAGATTGATCTAAACCAGATTGATCTAAACCAGATTGATCTAAACCAGATCATTATGATCCAGATTGATAAAATCCTACAGGGAAACAAAAACAGATCATCATGATCCAGATCACTAGAAATTCCTACAGGGAACTAACACCAGATCACTAACACACATGTCAATACAGATTAAATAAAATTCCAACCAGGAATTACTAAAAAGCAACCAGATTGAACAGAGACAGAAAGCTAAACCAGAGAGTCACAAAACCAGCAAGTCTCAAAGGCAGAAAGCTAAACCAGAGAGTCTCAAA
>JAPKLX010003724.1:0-10714 GCA_026898415.1 Leonotis leonurus
TTTTCCCCCCCCCCCCCCCCCATACACCAATCAAGCTCTTTCGGGACCAACAAATGGTATCAGAGCAGTGGTCCATTTTGACCATTGTTTCCATTTCACAAGAGCTAATCACTGTGTGGTCATCTTGGATAGATCTTGAAAATGTTTTCGCAGCATATAGCTCTTGCATTTAACTAATCATCTACTTGAAAGTTATGGAAGGACATATGATACGCGCGTGTGAGGATTTTTCTATCACTGGGTATGATGACTGGAGCTTCAGAATCGAGATGTGTTTACGTGCTCAACACATCAAAATGTGGAAGGTCATTACTGATAATGAACAAAGGAAGCGCTGAGATAAAGGATGGAACTAGTCCTACTCCTTCGCTAATCATAGTTGAGAAGGAGAAGACAATTGATGAATACACTGCTGAAGAAAGAAAAGAAGCTGGACTTGATGACTTTGCCAAATGACTAATCTCAAGCACAGTAAGAGGCATATACTTGGCCAAAATCAGACATCTCCAAACAGCCAAAGAAATGTGGGACGTGCTTAAGGAAATCAGTCTTGGATCAAACATCATTCAAGAAAACAAGTTGTCTATTGCTTGTAATAAATTTGAAGAATTCAAAATGAAGTCTGGAGAAACAATAGCTCAAATGAAGAATAGGTTCACGGAAGTTCTGATAGAGATAGCTATGATTGGCAAAAACAAGTATTCTCAACGAGAGAAAAACTTGAAAGTAATCCGAGCTTTACCTGCTACATGAGAAATTTACTCAGCCATGCATCCCATGATGCCAGAGTTCAACTCTCTTACCACTGACTCTTTATTTGATTTACTTACTTAAAATGAGTATGAGATCAATCGTATTCATGGTTTATCTAATACTTCCTCTAGCAAACCATCTTCTGCAGGAAACCATGACAAAGAAACTGCCTTCAAAGCAAAGACGAAAAACAAAGAAGCTACCAAACAAACTCCCACTGTTGTTGTCGAAGAATCATCAAGCTCTGATGATGAGAACTACCCAACGAATAACTATTTCGAGGAGTACTCTCTCATGGAAAAAAGATTCCGAAGAATGGATGTGAGAGCCAACAAATACAAGAGGCTCTATAAAGAAAATAACAACAAAAAATTCAAAGGGAGAGATCGATCCGGTGATCAACCTGCTCGAAGGAATGAGGTAAAATCAACCTCATATGTTAAAGCTGACCTCTCCGAATATTCTTGCTTTAAGTGTGAGAAGAAGGGACATTTTAAGACAGACTGTCCTGACATATCAAAAGCAGAGAGAAATGAGCTTCATGCCAAAAGAGACAAGAAGCTCAACGAGCAAAGAAAAGCAATGCTAGCTGAAGAGCAATTATCTCTAAGCCACCTGTCAGACAGCTCATCTGAAAACAATGAAGCCTTCATAGTTGATGAAGGTGAAGATGAATGGGATGAGTGTCTCATGGGCCATGAAAACGGACTTGACAGTCAAGAGGTAAATTGTCAAAATTCTAATTCTTCTAATGAACCTATATATAATTCTGGTGATGAAGAAGAAGGTGAAGACGACCTATCCATCGAAGACTTTACCAAACTCATGGAAGATCACGCAAGACTGAACAAAATGTTCAAACATGTAATAAAAGAAAATGGAAGAATGGCGAATACCATTCAAGAAATGAAGGAAATTAACAGCGCGTTCAATGACAGGGAAAATGCACTACTAAAGCAACTCAAAAGCAAGAGCGAAGAAAATTACTCATTAAATGCCAAGATATCTGATCTCATTGACCGAGAAACTTCTGCTCAATGTAAGATCGATGATTTGAGTGCCATGATCAATCACTCAATGCACAAAAAAAAAGATCGAATTCAACTCATCAACGACATGCAAAGAAGAGCTACAGATTGCACTGGACTCGGATTTGACGGAGTTGACAAAGGACCATCAACGGGCAAATTTGTCAAAGAAAAGGGAAAAGATAAAATGGTAAATCTTTACAACAGTGTGAGACAGCCACAAGCTATTTTAATCAAGGAACAAGCCTATCATCAACAACAAGTCCAACGACAACAGAAACACACTACTCAAGAAATTGGATATCAGCAAAGAAAATAACCTGCTCAAAGGAATAATCAAATTGCTCAAAAGATCAATCAACAGCGAGCTCCTCCCTTGTTCAATCAAAGAAAACCACCTGCTCTTAAGAAACCAACTGCACCTATTCAACCACCTGCCAAGAAGAAGCAAATAGTCTACATTGATTTCAGTGGCAAACAAATCAGACCATCTCAAAATATTACTATTATTAGGCAAATTTGGGTTCCAAAAGGAACCTTGTCTACTAACAAGGCACCTTCATTCAGTAGGGTAGCTAAATAATTTTTCATTATAGGATAGGAGATCGATGAGAAGGAAGCACATAGCTCGGGGCTCGGTATGGATACTTGATAGCGGATGTTCTAAACATATGACATGCAACAAAGACTTATTAATCAACTACAAAGAGAGCACTGGACCAAATATCACTTTTGGAGGAAATTCAAAAGGATACACAAAAGGTTATGGTGATCTACAAGTTGGTAACACTACTATTCTCAATGTATCATATGTTGAAGGGTTAAATCATAATCTATTCTCGATTAGTCAATTTTGTGCTAATAACAAGAGCGTAGAATTTACAGCTAACAAGTGTCTTGTAAAGAACATGGAAGGAGAAGAAATTCTTCTTACCGGGATTTTGCAGGACAAATTGTATATTGTACAATGGAATGATCAAACTGAAACCTGTCTAATAATAAAATCAAGTACATAAACCAACTGGTTATGACACAAACGATTGAGCCACTTAAATTTCAAATCAATCAACAAGCTGGTGAAAGACAATCTGGTTGAAGGTCTACCTACTCAAATCTATGACAAAGACCATGTATGTGAAGCTTATCAAGCGGGAAAACAAACATGAGCTTCCTTTCCTACAAAGGCAGCTCACTCTACTTCAAGAATCTTGAAACTCCTACACCTAGACCTTTTTGGACCTGTATCTCCATTAAGTGTAAACGGTAGAAAATATACTCTTGTAGTTACTGATGACTTCTCTAGATTTACTTGGGTTGTTTTCATGTTCAAGAAAAAGAAAACTCTAGAGAAACTACCTGATCTACTCAACAAACTATCAAATCAAAAGGGGACATCCATTATCACCATTCGATCTGATCGTGAAACTGAATTCATAAATCATATGATTGAAGTATACTGCTCAAAAATGGAAATTCAACATCAAACATCAGCAGCTCGAACACCACAACAATTGGGATTGTGGAAAGACATAACAGATCGCTCAAAGAGGCCGCCAGAACTATGGTAAATGAAATCAACCTCCCAAAGAAGTTCTGGGCAGAAGCAGTCAACACGGCTTGCTACACACAAAATCGATCTATCATCACGCGACGTCATGGAAAAACTCCATATGAGCTGTGGAATAACAGGAAGCCTCGAATCTCATAATTTCGATCATTTGGATGTAAATGTTACATTCATAAAAATTGGAAAACTCAATTAAAAATATTTGATAGCAAAAGTGATCAAGGAATATTCTTAGGATATTTTGAAATCAGTAAAGCTTATAGTGTTTTTAATAAGAGAACTCTTGTTGTGGAAGTAACACCACATGTTGTTTTTAATGAATCTAATTTTGAGGTTTCAGGAACAGATAGCTCTTCCTCAAAAGATGATCTCACATCCTCAAAATTGAAAAACTCCACAGATAGACTCATCGACGACATCCTTCTATGGAGTCCACGAAAAGATGAAGATGAAGAAGAAACTAATATTCAACCTGTTGTAGAAGAGCCACAGCAAGGGGGAACAAATGTACCAATATCACATCTAGGGGGAACAGATGAAGGGGGAACGTCACATGAAGAATGCTCACAACAATCTGTTGATGAACAAAACATTCCTCAATCAGCTACACCTACAAATCAACAGTCATCTATTCAAAATTTGGTAAATGAAGTATCAAGTATTAATTTAAACACTAACAATCTCTTTGATGTCACTATCACAGATCATCCAGAATTTGAGAATCCACCTGATGAGATAGAAATTGAAGTATCTAAGGAAGTCTACATGGATGGTGTGCCAATATTTTGTGATAGCTTCAGTGCGATTGCCATCACACAAAATCATGTCCTTCACACTCGCTGCAAATATGTGGATGTTCGTCATCACTTCATTCGTGATCATGTTGAAAAGAAGAACATCAAGATCGAGAAGATTCATACGGATGTGCAGTGAGCTGATATTCTCACAAAAGCATTACCCGAAGAAAGATTCAAAATGCTTTGTGGAAAACTGAGATTGATAAATTTTATCGAAATTGGTACAAGTGTCGATAACAGCTAGCTGGTGGTAAAAGGCCATCTGTTATCACACATCTTTAACTTTAGCTGCATATTTCTTTATATATATGTGTTACTAAATAATTTACAAGTAAAAATTCAGAAATATGAGCAAGCTGCTTAATTTGAAAAATGAGCAGCTAGTTGTTAAATGGAATACAAATAGCAGATCAATCAATGAAGGAAACGATCTGCTTATCTATCAACAACAGCAGCTAACTGTCAAAGTCAAGAAGAGCAGATCGATCAAAGGAGAAAACGATATGCTTATATATCAAAAACAACAGCGAGCTGCACAAAGTGGAAAATCAGCAGCTAGCTGTCAAAATCAAAGATAGCAGATCGATCGAACCACAAAACGATCTGCTAGGGCATTAATCAATGGGGAATTAGAACAAGAATTATAAAAGTCATTTATTTCTCTAACTCCTTTAGTATTGATGTCTCTTGATTAATAATAAATACTGGTTAATGTTAGGAAATACCAAAGGCCTAGATGTCAGAAAAAGTGAAGGATAAAGTGAAGACCATTTAATGTTGCAGTCCTCGGTTCCTATTTTGAGGCAATGATGCGACTTCTTTGAAGACGCAATTTGATGGCGTATGCACTTCAATCGATTTTGGGCGGCAAATGATTAAATCAGGGAGTAATCTTAACCATTACTTGTTATTACTTTTATACGATTTAATCTGGATTGCTCATTATTTGCCTATATATATGTGGTAGTTTGACTGTTCTTCTCACACTTTCAAAAATTCCCTCTCACAAAAACCTAAAACCGCCATTGTTGTACTCAAGCTTTCTTGCAAAACTCTCACATTTACAAATCACTGATAACACTATCAAAATGACTACATCAGAAGCCAGTTCTTCATCTTCTCAAGCACCTCCGATTCTCTTGACGGAGATGCTGCACATAATAGTGGCAAAATTATCTCCAGAGCCTCACGCCGTACTTACACATCATGGGTTTCGTACCTTAGATGTGTTATTCAGTAAAATTGAGGCGTGCACATGTTAAAACTCACAAAAGCATGAACTAGGATTTAATGTCTGTACATGGCATCCCACTGGTAATTCAACACAAGTGTTTTAAAAGCAAGCGTCTACAAACACTTAACCAAAATATGTTCTTATTTAGGGTTCCACAAGATTATCACCATGGAACCAGATTATTTCCTTCCACGACAAATTGCGTTATTCTACTGCTCATGGATGGTGGATGATAGAGAAGAATACACTGTGAAAATTCCAGTTGGAAAGACAAAACATGATAACATTCGCACCACCGTGATTGAAATGATACTTCAGACCTATCACTTGGCTGATGAAGGAGTATTGTGATTGAAGAAGTCACGGATGACCAAATCGAACAAGCTCTTGATATAATGCTTGCACACCCCTTCTCGTGGACTGGAAATGCATTCAACAGGGGATTAATGCTTCCCAGTTACCGTCTCCTCCTCGACTACGTCCAGAAGGTGTTCCTTGGACATCAATGGACATATGACTCTGTTACATCGGGAAAACTCAAAGTCATGACGGCAGTATTATTGAATCTTAAGGTGAATTGGGCCAGGTCGCTGCTCACACTCATAGTGGATGAAGAACAATAGATCGATATTTGCCAAGACAAGGATGGAAATTGCACCCGAATAAATATCAAGCGACCTCTTCGCCTATCTACCAAACTCAGCACCATCATTGCTGGATTCTTTCAAAAGGAAAAATGGCATAAGTCCGTGGAATTTAGCAAGGACTGGATCTTGCCTAGGACAAGGCACCAGATGGAGATTTCCTTGGGGATTGCTTCTTAGATTTTCCTAAAAATCGTCGACGATAAAATCAAGCAAGCACTGATCAGGGTTGGTCAATCGAATCCAGAATGGGTGATTCCGACCAAGAAACCCAAAACCGTTGGTGAGGCCGCTGCAGCACAAGCACGAGAGGAGGTTGCTACAGATCGACTTGTTAAGAGAAAAGCAACTGGTAATCCTAAACCAGCTGATGCTGCTAAAAGGATGAAAAAACTAAGTAAGACGGTCACCAAGAAAGAAAAGAGCAAGCCAATTGCTCGCAATCTCGTTGAAGAGTTGGATGCCACAATCTATCAAATTAGGGAGCCAGCTGCTCAGGACATAAATGAAGCCGAGGTGAAGATCGATGCTCACGAGCAGACTGCTGCTGATATTGATGAAAGATTAAAAGGGGCTCAACTAATTTTTAAGCAACTACAAGAAAAGGCCACTGATGTGGTAATCAAATCCATGCCTGGCATCCAGCTGACTCCAGCCACTTTTGAAATGGCTCAACGCTTCCAAACGTACTTGGAAATTCGTGACTGCAAATTCTACATCTTGACAGCGATTCTACTTCTATTTTCCATCAACGAGCTGAAGTCAGAGGAGAGCAAACTTCTGCAATATTCTGGATTTCTGGATATACCTGATGCTCGTCAGTATTTTCGGACTTACGTTTTGACGAAGATGAAGGAAGAGACCGTTACACTAAAGGTTGACCTTTCTCCGTATTATGAAAAGGAACAAGACTTGTACAATTTTGCAATGGACTTACATTTAGAAGATTTTGACGACATTTTCAATTTTGAAGAGAAAACTGTGGAAAAGGAGAAAAATGTCACACCATCCACCTCACAGCCTACTGCTGAACTTGAAATGGAAGATCAAACTGCTGTTGCGGAGGAAGTAGTTGACATGGGTTTCTGTGAACCATCTACCCCAGCAGAACCCGCTGTTGTCAAACCACTGGGAGTTGTTGAGCAAATCGATGAAGTTTATACACAAGGCACAACACCAGATGAGTTCAAGCAGCACAATTTGGAAGAATTACTCTCTGCTTCTCTTGGACCACAAATGCCTCCAGAACAGCTCAGCGAGCTCATTCACCTCCACATCAACAATCGATCTACTGCAATGACAAACTTTATCTATTCTGCAGCTGAAAAAGCCTTGCACGCAGTTGAAAGCAATTTCCAGATCGCTCATGAAAAATTATCCAGCGAGCTGCACAAGGATCTGGATAATGATCGAGATGTGTTTGACAAATTTAAAGAGGAAACAAACAGCAAGATTGCTGCTTTTCAAGAGGAGGTCAACACATTCGATCATAAGATGAAGGTTGTTGGAGGTCAGATGGTGGCTGAAGTGAAGAAGCACGTGGAGCAGCAGTATGAAGATATGGAGAAAATCACTATTCCCACAGTGGTCAAAAACGAACTGTCTGCTCTACTTCAAGAAATATTGAAGACTGCCTTACAAGAGGCTGATGTTGCTACTGGGGATGAAATTTTCAAGATCAACAAATCTATCACAGATATGAAAGTAGCATACAGCGAGCTATCAGTTAACTTCAACTCACATCTCAAGGATGCATCCAAACAATTCAATGAAGTCATTGGCAATATTTCCACATTTTTGCAATACAAAGAAGATGAAGATGCAGAGATGAAATTCAAAGCCCTTAATGATGAGCTTGCCTCTCTTCGACTCATCATCTCCAAGGATTTCCTTGATGATGTCGAAAAGGGGGAAGAAAAAGTCTCTACCCAGCCTACTACCCAAATCAAGAAGAACCCAGTTACTAAGCCTGCCGCTAAAAAGAAGAAGATGACAGCAAAACAGGCTGCTGATGCCAGATTACTACAGAAGGAAAATGAAGAGAAGCAAAGAAAGATAAAAGAGAAGGCTCATAGGGCAACAATTAGAAAAGGAAAGAAAATTGCAACAGAAGTTGATGACGAAGAAGAGATGTTTTTGGATGGTTATAAAGCAGAGCAGATCGCTGATCCAAAATTTCGAAAATTATGGAGAGCTGAAAAGCAAAGGCAAGGGAAAACAGAGGCAAAGATGATGATGAAGATGAAACTCCAGATGAGGATGTCGATGAGCCATCAAATCCCATGTTCAAATTCTTTGAAAAGTTCCAACTGACTGAGCCTCAGAATTTGACATGGATTCATAGCAAGAAAGCATCCCAATGGAACAAGCTGATCAAAGAATTCATCATGCAGCATTACTATCTAATGGATCAAGATATTCAAGGAGGATCTGTGGACGATCTGTTCAGAGAATTCCTCTCCTAACATAAAAATCAATCATTCATCGAATATCTGTACAGACAGTCTGCTATGACGAATATACCTCTCACTGCTCCTAAGAAAACAACACTTTTATATTCGAGGATACCAGGAACTACAGAGGTAGATCACACTGCTGTTCTCAACGCAACTAATCGATCTGCTCAACTGATGAACTATCCCATTGACTTCAACAACAAAGACTATCGAAGGTTGTTCAATGGGATATATGCAAGTTTTGGGGTGCCTTAAGAGCTAAGGCAGAAGGAGATGGTGGAGAGAAGAAGGGCCCAGCTAGCTGATCAACAACGCCGACAATCTCAATCAGCAGAAAAAGAACCAAGCCAACCACCTCCTCAACCATGAAGACAAAACATTGTATTTTGGACTTAGATTTAGCAGCGAGCTGTTATATAATCAATGTGTATTTGTAAGCTGTTGTATCAATAAAGTTTAAAAGTTTTGTTTTGAAAAACAACCTGATGACAATATCTCGTTGTCCATGCAATGTTTTATGCTTATCGTTTAATTTACTATTATACATTCTAACTGCCTGCTATATTAAAATTCATTGTTTTCTACACTATAAGAAAATTTAAAGTGTGGTTTCGACATCATCAAAAAGGGCGAAATTGTTGGGAACCCCACGAATTTATTTATGTTTTGATGATGTTTCTCGAAACTACACTTAGTCGTTTTTATCTCAGAAAACTAGGTAGTCATTGTTATCTATTAAGGAATGTCTCAAGTACAAAAGAAGCAGATCGTTTTTAGTTTATTTACGATCTGTATTATTCCTTTGAAAAGACCTCCTAGACACAATGATTACTAAGATAACAAGTATTTTCTACATAGTATAGACAACTAGTTTCAAATGTATCGACCAGATCATTTTGTGGTTAATAACGATCTGCTTCAAACACTTGCAGCTCGTTGTCCTCATTTCTTGTTTTGGTTTTCTTTTAATATCTAGAATTTACTTTCACATATTACAAATGTAAAAGTAGTTTGAAGTTTCAAACATACTTATAACGATCTGTATTTCTAGACTAGAAATAGCTATAAGAAAGGAACATAATACTTCTATACTTGTAATACATTACAAGAGGATGAGCAGCTCGATCAAAAGACCAGCCCGCTGTGATACAACAACATATCATTTTTTTTTTGATAAAAATGATCTGCTCATCATTTCACCTCTACCTTCGAAATTGAAGTGTTCAACAAGAAGTCATTAGTAAACGAAGAAACATATGAAGGAACAGCTCGATGGACAGTGACCTGCCATTGAATCAAGATCAAGCTGCTCCTCACAGTAACTATGGTGGACTGCCGACAAACCTAAATTTGTCACAAGTCAACCTCTTGGTGTATTGTCACATCAACAACATACTTTAAGGAATGAAGTACGAGAATATCAATTTCCAGTACGGTGAATCATTCCCAGTATGACAATACACTGGAAAATCGCGTGAAAGGTGGAACAAGACTCTCATTTGGTAGCGCGTGTATTAACGACACTGCCATGCATTTAATGCAGCCATTAATGCGAAGAGGAATGACTTCTTCGTCTCCAACGGATAGTTCCTGCAAAGGTCCTATATATACCACCTTCACCTCCAGAAAGATGTATGAGAATTCAAGCTATTATATAGCCATTACTCTGCTAAAATCTTCAAGCTTTCAACGTTCATAACACTTCCATTCATCCAAGAATTCTCTGTAGTGTTTACTGTTGTTGAAGATTACTTTCTGGAAAATTGTTTTTACAAAACCCAAAGTTATGATCTAGATTTGATCCAGTCGTAATCTAAGGTTGTAGTGTTCAATTTTAGGAAGAAGATTTGTAATCACAAGAAATTATCAAGGTTTGATAATTCTTGTGGCTCGTACTCAACGAGTAAAAAGAAAGGAGAAAGCTAGTGGATTTTTCGATCTAGATTTGATAGAGCCGTGGACGTACGGAAAGTTTATCCCGAACCACGCTAACTTCTTGTGTTCTTTATTTCTTATTTACTTCTTTATCATCTTCTTCATACTCTTGCATTCAAAATTGGTTTGATAATCTCTTCAAGGAAGAAAACGTTTTTCACATTAAAAGGAGCATTAACCACCAAATTCCGCACACTACTTTAATCAAGTTTAATTTACATTGTTCTTGATTATTTTTTTTCCACGCATAAGGTGTTATTTTTGTAAGATTGAATCTTCCTGACAAGAAGTTTTATTTTA
>JAPKLX010003028.1:0-11682 GCA_026898415.1 Leonotis leonurus
CTTAGACTTGCTTCAGCTTTCTGTTGCTTAGACTTGCTTCAGCTTTCTGTTTCAAGAAGACAAAATAGAAATAACACAGAACATGAATAATATCAAGTGTGTTTTCGAGATAACATCATCAAAACTTAAATTATCTGTGGGGTTCCCAACAATTTCCCCCTTTTTGATGATGTCGAAACCACACTTAATCAGCGTAACCTAAATAATATGTATCATGTTCTGGATAGATTAGCCAATTGTTATTTAAGATAAATAACAGTAAAAAATCAAAAAGATAATGAAACAGAAAGATTTTGTCTCCAGAAAACTCCACATTCAAAGATATATGAATTGATGAGTACAGGTGGACAACAGAAACAATAGAGAGCAAAAACAGAAGAATAAGAAATAAGTTCTATCTAAGAGAACCATCTGGATGCACCGCCCTTCTTCATTTTCTCTCTCTGTGCATCAGAGACTAACTGAATACTCTCATAAATTCCATCTCTCACCCTGGCGTAATTGGGATCGTGATTGTCGATCTTATATCCCTTGATCTTGGCTAGTTGATTGATGTAATTTAAAATGTAAGTCTTGTCAGGAATATTACTGCCTGGTATTGTTGGGCAGACCATGTATTCCTTCTCCGGGGCTTTGATCTGTATCTTGGCATCAGAAGCTGCAGTTCTAATCCTCTGTACTAACCCCTGGTAACTGAAGTTGTCCAGATATCTGTTGAAGTCCTCATCTGGAGTTGACTCTGAATATGTGGGCTCCTTCAAAAAGTATCTGTTCAGGATAAATCCTTGTTTAACCTTCTCCCAATCATTTTGATCATTCTCTGGGACCCATGCGTCATTTGGTGTCTTCTTCTGCAGGAAAAGATTCCAAGAGAATGATTTCTTCTTCTTCTTTTTGGACTGAGTGGTTGACTGTGATGATTGCTGATGTGAGCGTTCTGTGGAAGAAGGCGAGGAGAAAGGATTTTGAAAAGATTTTTCTTTGGCCTCCTGAGCAGCTAGCTTCCTTTCCCTTTCTGTCTGTTCTTTGTAGAACTGCGCTCTGAACACTGGATCACATGCTTGATCCATGCTCACACCGAACAGCAACAGTTCAGCAATTTGATCTCCCTCATCAATTGGCTTCTTGCCTTTGTTTGTGGGAGTGTGATGAATAGTAGGCATCTGTTCTGTTTGCATCTGTTCTGTTTGAGCAAAAAGTGTAGGATCTGGCCTTGGGGGAGTGGTAGGTCTATCCTTAGGTTTCTCCATTGGAAACACAGGTGTTTCTGCTTCAGCACTCACTTGTTCTGGTTCCTTCTCTGTTGTTGCGATACTCTTGCCTCCTTTGCTGCCTTTTTCACTCGGGATTTCCCCCTTTTCGACATCATCAAAAAGAGTCTTGATGAGTGCTCGAAGCGAGGTAATCTCCTCTAACATCTTCTCCATTCGTTCTTCAGCGTCAGCCTTGTACCCGAGCAACAGATTGACTGTCTGGTCAGTTGCATTTAGTTTCTGCTCGAGCCTGCTGTTCATTGTGGACAGAGTCTTGTCATAGGTCTCTTGCAGCTCTTCCACAGCAGTAATGCGGTTGCTCTGAACTTCAAATTCTTCTGGGTTCGGATAAAGAAGATTATTTAACACATCCACTTGATGTTTCTGCATCAGCTCCACAAATTTTTCATTTTCAAATTTGGCAAATTGAGAATGGATGGATAAATCAGTGTCTTCCTTCAACTGGGCAGCAAGTTGACTTCCTTTCTGTTCTACAGCAGCAGTAATTGTTTCTTGTTGTTTTGCTAACAAGTCAGCTACCAGAGATGTTGTCTTTTCTGCCTTCTCTTCCATGCTGGTAAGACGAAGATTGATCTTGGCCTGCTCTGCTTCATTTTGTAGGCGGTCATCATCTATCTTTTTATCCAACTCCTTCCTGATTGTTCTGAGCTTGCCTCTGATGTCACGATCCATGTCATTGACGTAGTCTTTCTGATGTTGATTGAAGTCAGAAAGAATCTAGGTTGCTTTTTCTTGGAGGGTGTTGCAGATATCTGTCATCTGATCTTCAACTCGAAGGGTGATCAGATTGTCAAGTTGGTAGTTGTTGAAACTTTTGGTTTCTCTCTCCAGAATCTCCTCCATGGTATAGAAATTGATGTGCTTCTTTAGCTTCTGTGCAGCTCCTTGTGTGTAGATTTCATTGCTGGGCTCTCCACCAATGTTCTAGCCTACTGGTTCATCATCACCTGAGTCAAGGTCGATGATAGGTGTTCTCTTGGCAGGTTTCTTGGATGAAGCTTCGCCCTGTTCTGGTTGAGGTGGTTGTTCTGTTGGTGCTGCTTCTTCCATCTGGGCTTCAGAATGTGTTGTTGGCAGAGTGATGTTCAATTTTTCTGCCTCATGCTACATGAGCCCAGAAATGAGTTGGCGGTATTCTGCTCTCACTTCTTGAACAGTGGAGACTTGAAGCAGACTGAGAAGGGTTGCCTCTTCTTTCTTTAAGTCTTCGATTGTTTTGATTTGGAGCAGGGCATCAAAAATATAATACTCGTTGTCCTTGACCAGCAAGTAAAATTTTGCGCGTCTGGCTACTCCCAAGCTCTCTGGAAGCAAGTTAATGCCAGGAAACTCTTGAAGTACAGAATGTTCTGCCTCATTCTCTAACAGGTTGATAACACTCTCTGCCTGATGTTTCCTTTCTGCCTCCTCATCTGTTGATTCTCCTTCCTCTTCCTCCTCATCCTCACTTATTTTCTCCATTCGATGTGGTGAGGGTGTAGCTGTTCTAGCAGGAGAAAAATCTTTCTCTGGATGTGGAATATGGCTTGTTTCTGGTTCCACATCACCTGCTGGTTGCTCTGTTGCTGCCTGTGTGACCTCCTTTTCTTGTTCTGTTGGTTCTGATTGTTCTGCTGCTGCTTCTGGTGGAGGTGAAGATTCTTGAACTTTCTGTAGACGGCGCCTTTTTTGTTTGGGCTGCGAGGCAGAGGTTTCTGTCTCAACAGAACTACCTCGCTTACGCGCTGTCTTTTCTTTTACAACTTTCTCTTTGGGAGCTTTCTCTTTCTTCTTTTCAACACCTTTAGTAGGTGGTATCCATGTAGGATTGGAACTGCCCATTTCCAGAGCTGCCATTCGATGCACCTCATCAGGTATTTTGTTGAAAAATTGTGGTGCAAGTCCCAAAGACATCTCAAGCTAATGTTGATCTTTGGGTATGGAGAGATTGGTGTTGAAATCCACAGCATCATCCCAGACTTTCTGCTTAAAAAATCATTCAACCATCAGACTGATCTTGGTGGAGTGTCGTAGATTTCTTCTAACTTCCACTGAAGTCCCTCTGCCTCTGCTATCCTTGGTATATGTGACCAATTTTGCTTCTTTAGCCATTAATTCAAACAGAATTCTACTCCAGTTGACTCGAAGATTGAGAACAACGGCTGTGAGAATTCGAAATTTCTCAGGAGTCACTTGATCATATGAGCCGATATGGTTGAGAAAGATTCTCTGAACCAATTCAAGCAGTAACTTGAAGCCCGGTTGTAGTAAAGCGCGCTGAAACATTCTCCCAGTGTATTTGATCGGTATATACATCACTATTTCCACTGCTTCTTGCAGTTGCGCAGGAGTGATATCATCTAATGTTAGACCTTCGTCCTTCAACCTATATGCCTGGTTGATCATTTCAATCACGTTGTATGGTGTTTTGCTTGTTCTATCACCAATCGGCATCAGCACATTTGCCTCAAATCCATGCTTGTCATTCTGCCATGTTAGATAAAATGTGGCGACTTGTTTTGCCAAAAACATATTCGGATGCGAAGTGACAATGTTGCAGAAACCTAATTTCATAAGAACATTCAAGGCAAATATATATATATATATCCATCAGTTTATGTGAACAAATATGAATATCCTCACATGAACAGCAAATTAGAAGAATAGGACATTTTAACAGTTCATAGGTCACGTAAAGCAATTCATATAGCAAGTTGCAGATATAAAGAAGAAATAATAAACTGAAAACCTTTGCAGCGTGTAACCATGGCAAAGATTTCGTCAAGTTTTCGAAATCCATGAGATGCAAGCACAGCATATGGTTCAGGAGAAAGGAACTTCTGAACCTCAGACACATGTTGGAGTAACAAAGATGTTTGGGGTGCCATGATCAAGACGCAAAATGTTTTGGGAAGATTTTTGCTGAGAAAACAATTCGAGATAATCTAAAGTGCTTAATGTAAGTAGTGCTCAGTGCAAAGAAAGTGAAGGTGAACAGTTCTGAGATAAATATCGCATATATATAGCATAGAAAATGAAGGGTTGGATGAATATCTCCCTTTTTAGATTTCCCGCTTCATTCTTGGTTTTGCCGCCTTTCCTTGCGTGAGATATACGCTCTAGATCCTAGGGTATGTAGGCGAGCGTGTGCGTATCTCTTACTTTTCGGCAACTTCCCTTTTTCTATTTCTTGCAGGGATTTTCTCGATCCCAGTTCCCAAAATTGTGCTAATCATCACAAAAATAGAAGATTTAGAAAATCTAGGAAAAGAAATATCTTTTCAGACTGCAATTTCGTAGATTGATTATGGGGAGTGACGTCTTTTATCTCGGTCGCTTTAATTTCCTCAAGAAGTTCCCCCTTGACTTAGTAATTAAGAAATAATTCCCACGTGATACTCCTATTTGAGTAATTTATTACACGTGAAATTATTATTTTCTTCTTGACATGCTGTAATTCTTGACAGCATTCTGTTGTCATCATTCTTTTAACCTTCTGTTGTTTGCATTCTGATATCAGCATTCTGCTTATCCTTCTGCTATTAGCATTCTGCTAACTTTCTGGTATTCTATCATCCAGACTTAGTAATCCAAGCTTTCCACACAGCATCTTAAATCTTTCTTCTGACAGAGCTTTAGTCAAGATGTCAGCACGTTGGATATCTGTATGAATCTTCTCGATCTGGATGTGCTTTCTCTCCACAGATCTCTAATAAAATGATGTCTTACATCAACGTGTTTGCACCTTGTGTGAAGTACTGGATTCTGTGTTATTGCTATTGCACTTGAACTGTCACAGAATATTGGTATCTCTTTTACTTCAATCTCGTAATCCCTTAGCTGCTGTTTCAACCATAAGATTTGTGCACAACAGCTTCCAGCAGCCATATATTCTGCTTCTGTTGTTGATGTGGCGACAGATGTCTGCTTCTTTGAGAACCAAGATATCAACTTGTTTCCTAGAAACTGACATGTGCCAGAGGTAGACTTTCTGTCCAGTTTGCATCCTGCATAATCTGAGTCAGAATAGCCTGTTAGTTCAAAATTGTCGTCATGCGGATACCAGAGACCAACATGAGCTGTTCCCTTAAGATATCTATGTATCTTTTTGATAGCTTCCATATGTGATTCTTTGGGATTGGCTTGATATCTGGCACACACTCCTACTGCAAACGTGATATCTGGTCGACTTGCAGTGAGGTATAATAGTGAGCCAATTATGCCTCTGTATTTCGTTATAGGTGCTGGTTTGCCTTCTGGGTCTGGGTCTATCTTTCCATTAGTTTGCATTGGAATCTTGGCTGGCTTGTTGTCTTTAACTCCAAACTTGTTGACCAGATCGTTAATGTACTTTGCTTGATTTACAAAGATACCATCTGGTAGCTGTTTTACCTGCAAGCCTAAGAAGAAATTCATCTCGCCCATCATGGACATTTGATATTTGTTCTTCATTAGTTCAGCAAATTTATCACATAGATGGGAAGATTGAGATCCAAAAATTATGTCGTCTACATATATCTGTACCAAAAGGATATGTTCTTTGACTTTAATGACAAACAGTGTTTTGTCAACAGAACCTCTCTTGAAACCTGATTCCAGCAGAAAGGTTGATAACGTCTCGTACCACGCTCTTGGTGCCTGTTTTAATCCATAGACAGCTTTAGCTAATCTATATACCTTCTGGTCAGGATTTCCTTCTTCAAAACCAGGTGGTTGTTCAACATATACTTCTTCTTCAAGTATACCATTTAGGAAAGCACTTTTAACATCCATCTGGTACACTTTGAACCTCTTATATGTTGCATATGCGAGAAATAATCTGATTGCTTCCAATCTGGCAACTAGTGCAAAAGTCTCGTCAAAGTCGATACCTTCCTGTTGACTGTATCCCTTTGCAACAAGTCTAGCTTTGTTTCTGACTACTTCTCCATTTTCATCTCGTTTATTCTTGAATACCCATTTGACACCTATTACTCCCTGATGATCTGGTCTGTCTACCATATACCAGACTTGGTTTCTTTTAAACTCATTGAGTTCTTCTTGCATAGCAATGACCCAGTCTGCATCTTTGAGTGCTTCATAAATGTCAGAGGGTTCAACACGTGATAGATAGAAACTGAGAAGTGCACTCTCTCCATGCATTCTTCTGGTTCTTACTCTATCACTTGGGTTCCCAACAATCTGTTCAGGAGGATGATTATCCTGTATCCATCTCCTCCTGCTGGTCATTTCTTCTTCTGATATCTCAGGTTCTGGTTCATTTGTTGGGTCCTCAAATTCTGGATAAGATGTTTGAGAAGAATTGTCCACTTCTGGTTCTTCAATTTCTTGATTATTGTTCCAACCATTTGTATCACTTGATTCTTCTGGTTGATCGTGATTTTGTTCATTGTTATCTCCTTCTTCTGGTTGATTACCTTCTTGTTGAATTCTTGATCTGTCAAGGTCCAGAATGATGTGTTCTGTTCCCCCTTGTTGTGAGCTTATTGCTTCAGCATTAGATGGAACATTAATATCATTATCATCTGTTGTATTCCAGATTAGAATATCTTCTAGCAGAATTCCTTCTGTTCCCTTTTCTTTGTTCTGGCCTTGTGTATGATCATCACTCAACTCTCTGTCAATGATAAAAGACTCATCAAAGACAATATGAGGTGTTACCTCCACAATATGGGTCTTCTTGTTGTAAACCCTATAAGCTTTACTAACATCAGAATATCCTAAGAATATTCCAGGGTCAGCTTTACTATCAAAGGTTTTCAACTGTGATTTCCCATTATTATGGATGTAACATAAACAACCAAAAGTACGGAAGTAATGTATCCTGGGCTTTCTATTGTTCCAGACTTCGTATGGCGTCTTTCCATGTCTGATGGTAACAACAACTCTATTCTGTGTGTAGCAGGCTGTAGAAATCGCTTCTGCCCAAAATTTCTTAGGTAATCTGGTTGCATTAAGCATAGTGCGAGCTGCTTCTTTTAATGATCTGTTTCTTCTTTCAACTACACCATTCTGTTGAGGTGTTCTGGCTGCAGATGTCTGATGTGTGATTCCCATCTGGTTGCAGTAATCCTCAATTTTCTGGTTTAGGAATTCTGTACCACGATCTGTTCTGATGGTAGTAACAGAAACTTCATTTTTCTTGGTAATTTTGTGGAAGAAGTTTGGCAGCTTTTCCAATGTCTCTTTCTTCTTATATAAGAAGATTACCCATGTGAATCTTAAGTAATCATCAATGATGACCAGAGTGTATTTTCTACCATTTATACTTAATGACTTAACTGGACCAAATAAGTCTAAATGTAGTAACTCTAAAATTCTGGTAGATGACTGGACAGATTTGCTAGAAAATGACGATCTGGTTTGTTTTCCAGCTTGACATGCTTCACAGATGTGATTCTTGTCATATATTTGGTCTGGTAGTCCTTCGACTAGTTTCCCTCGTGCAATCTTATTGATTGACTTGAAGTTGAGATGGCTTAGTCGTTTATGCCACAGCCAACTAGTTTCTGATACTGTCTTAGTGACCAGGCATGTCTCAATCTGGTTGTCCCATTGCACAATATATAACATATCCTGCAATTTTCCGGTAAGGAGTATCTCATCTCCTTCCTTGCTTTTCACGAAACAATTGTTAGCATAAAAAACAATCTGATTACCATTAGCACAGAACTGACTTACAGAAAACAGATTGTGACTAAGACCCTCAACGTATGATACATTTGTGATGGTGGTCTTTCCAACTCTTATGTTTCCATATCCTCTGGTATATCCTTTTGAATTACATCCAAATGTGACCTGAGGACCTGGTTTCTCTATATAATTTGACAGTAGATTCTTGTCACATGTCATGTGCTTCGAACAGCCACTATCTATGATCCAGATTGCTCCTTTAGCTATTTTGTACCTTCTTGCAGTCTTCTGGTCCTGCAATTAATCACACTTAGCTACCCTTTCAATATTTGGGTGCTTGATTATTAGTAAATGTTCCTTTTCGAATCCAGAACACTTTTGGATTGGGAACAACAATATAACAAGTGATAGTATTTCCATCATTATCAACTTTTGACACAGAATGAAATATAGATGGATGATATCTTTCTATTCCATCATTCTTCAGTCTTTTATTAGTGGGTACTGTCCTGTTGACATTCTTGTTGTGTACCCCTTATGTTCTTGTGTAATCTGCTGGTTGTTCTCTTGTTTGATGATACTGTCTGTTGCTAGTCTGTTTCACCATCATCTTCTGTGGTTGTTCTTTCTTGTTTCTGAGGTTTATTCCTTGGTCTGGTATTTGTTTCCTTTCTGGTATGAATTTTATGGTGCTAGAGGACTTCTCTGAGTGACCTGGATATCCTACTCCAGATGTGCCATTTTGCTGCATGTTAATTAGCAGTTTAGCACGTTCATCACTCTTGTAGATCATTTCTTTTCCTTTCTTGATCTTTTCCTCAGCTACATTATTTCTTGTGATAAGGTCTTTCACTTTTGAATTTAGTGAGTGAATCTCACTGTCCTTTCCTTTGATCTGTTCTTCCAGAACGTTGATGTTAGTAGCAAATTTAGTGTTTGCTTTACTAAATATCTCTTCAGATTTCTTCAATCTGTCATTTTCTTCAACATCTTCTCTAAAAAGTCTCTTGATACTCGAGTAGCTCTTGAACATCTCATTAACTTCATCCCATGAATATTCATCTTGATCTTCTATTTCCTGTTCCAGGTTAATATCATTTGAAGAATTAGAGCTGCAAGAGTTTACCTCTACATCATCCAGACCGTTGTCTAGTCCTACATAGCATTCATCCCAATCTTCTCCTTCATTGGCAAAGAATGCTTCATCGTCTTCTGATGAACTATCTGACAGGTGACTTGAGCTAGAGTCTTCTTCTTCTGCTATCATGGCTTTACGTTGAGCTTTTAGTTTTCTGTCTCTCTTAGCTCGTAGTTCTTCTCTTTGACTTTTAGATAAGTCTGGGCAGTCTGTTTTGAAATGGCCTGTTCTCCCACAACCATAACAAGTATAGTCAGTAGGATTGGTGATTTTGCCATTCCCTCTACTTTCTGTTTTGTCATCAGATCGTTCTGCTTCTTTGTTCTTCTGGTATCTGCTCTTGTTATCTTTGTAGAACCTTCGGTACTTTCTTGATCTGATTTCCATTTTGTCCATTCTCTTTGCAATCATTGAGAACTCTTTGAGTAACTTATCATATCCTCCTTCTTCTGGAGTGGCAGATGCGGTTGATTCATCTGTTTTGCACTTCGCTTTGAAGGCAGTCTCTTTCTCCTTCTTTGAGTTATTTTCGCTCTTCTTGCTCGAAGAATAGTCTGGTCCGTGAATCCTTCTGATGTCACATTCATGGACAGCTAGATGATCAAATAGTGCTTCTACAGATAGATCATTAAAATCAGCACGTAGAGGTTGCATAGCTGAGTAAATTTCCCAGCTTGGCGGTAGAGCTCTAAGAATCTTGAGATTCTTCTCTCTCTGTGTGTACTTATTCTTTTTGAAGGCAGAAACTTCAAGCAGTACTTCAATAAACCTGTTCTTCATCTGCTCGATGGTTTCTCCAGGTTTCATCTTGAATTCATCAAACTTGTTGCATGCCAGAGATAACTTATTCTCAATCATCGCTTCAGAACCTAGGCTGAGATCCCTTAGAGCTTCCCACATTTCTTTGGCTATGTCAAGATCTTGGATCTTACCCAGATGGACTCCTTTCACAGTACTGGAAATGACTCCTTTAGCAAAATCATCTAGATTTGCTTCTCTTCTTTCTTCTGAGGTGTACTTTCTAGGATCTTTCAATACAGATTCTTTAACTGCTCCTGTCTCAGTAATACAAGTAGTTTCTTCAGTAATGGCTAGAGGTCCTTCCTCAATTACTTTCCACATCAAACAGTGATGAGCCTTGAGACACATCTTGATCCTAAAGCTCCACTCTCTGTATCCTTGGATAGAGAATTCTTCGCATGCCCTGATAACAGATGACTCCATAGCAGATAAAGTGCTAGTGAATGAAAAAGATTTTCTAAAATCTATTCAAGTTGACCACGCAGGTTTTATCCCTGTGAAACAAAACAATGGTCGTTTGAACCACCGCTCTGATACCACTTGTTGGTCCCGAAAGAGCAAGGTTTGGTGTATGCGGGGGGGGGGGGGAATACACCAAATACAAACTTTTCAGTTTACTTGACTGATTAAGGAGAGAGACTTAAGCTTTCTGGATTACCGTTTGCTCAACGTGACAGACCAGATTGACTAACTAATCAATCTTGTTATGTCCAAACAGAATCTCTCAAGTGAGAAATACAAAGCAGAAAGTAAGAGTGATCTTATTTTCTAACAGTGTACTGTGTGCGGAATAATGGTGGACTTAGTCGGTGCTCTTTGATTAGAAAACCTTTCAAATCTTAGTCGAGTATTTAGAGAATTGATTAAGAATGCAGTTTGTATGAGAGTGACAGATAGAGGATAAAACAACTAGAATATAAATGCAGAAAATAAATAACACAGTTATTTTACGTGGTTCGGGAAACCCCTTACGTCCACAGTCTAATCCAAACTGGATTAGATATCCACTACTAGGATACTCTCTTATTTATACTCGCTGAGAACGAGCCACAAGTTTCAATTACAAACTTGATTGAAACTTATGCACGAATAAGGGTCGTGTCCCTTTACAACTTACAGAAAACTACTGTAAAACACGATTTCTTCACGTTAATCCACTAGAAAACTACTAGCTAGCAAAGATCTCCTTCCTCTCTCGATAAGACAGACTTGAATCGAGGTGTGATTGCGATCACGAATGGTTTTGAAGCTTTTGTCTGATGTTAGGTAGAATGCTTGAGAGTGTTTCAATAATATATTGCTTGCGCACATCAGACTTTAAATCTCCAAATATATAAAGACTTGAATCTTGAAATTCTAGCCGTTAGTTGATTGGCGTGATTTGATTTGTGGATTGACAATCAATCATATCTCTTCTTTCCTTGTAGGGTCGTTGACTGAATCTTCTATGAATGGAAAGCAGATCAACTGTGATTACTTTCCTTCTTCGTGTCAATCAGTGATTCTCTTTCCAATTCTCGATGGATGAACTTAATATTGACGTGATCAGAGATATGATGAGAAGGGCATTGTCATCTGGTGGTTTTGATAGCTCTATTGATCTGTTACCATCATTGACAGGTTTGGTTCAACTCTTTCTGTTTTGGAACCTTCTGGTGATGCCCTTTCTGGTTCTAATGCTTTTCTGGTTGAGCACTGGTTAAGTACTTTCTGGTTGAGTACTAGTTTAGTACTTTTTGGTTGAGTAACTTTCTGTTAAAGTTGATTTGCTCCAACTTTCTGTTCTTTAGATTTGCTTCAGCTTTCTGTTGCTTAGACTTGCTTCAGCTTTCTGTTGCTTAGACTTGCTTCAGCTTT
>JAPKLX010003701.1:0-10746 GCA_026898415.1 Leonotis leonurus
GGACACGACCCTTATTCGTGCATAAGTTTCAATAAGGTTTGTAATTGAAACTTGTGGCTCGTTCTCAGCGAGGTTAAATAAGAAGAGTATCCTAGTAGTGGATATCTAATCCAGTTTGGATTAGACCGTGGACGTAGGGGGTTTCCCGAACCACGTAAAAATAACTGTGCTATTTAAATTCTGCATTTTATATTCAGTTGTTTTTATTCTGCATCTATCATACTCATTCAAACCTGCATTCTTAATCAACCTCTAAATACTTGATTAAGTTTTTAAAAAAAAAAAAAGATTTTCTTAACAAAGAGCACCTACTAAGTCCACCATTATTCCGCACACGATACACTATTGGAGTTTAAGTTTTATCTTACTCTCTGCTGTGTATATCTCACTTGAGAGACTTTTCTTGGATAGAACAAGATCGATTAGAAAATCAATCTGTTCCATCACCTTAAGCAATCTGTATTCAGAAAGCTTGCATCTCTCTGATTCAATTAGTCAAGTAAACTGAAAAGTTTGCATTTGGTGTATTCCCCCCCCCCCATACACCAAACCTTGCTCTTTCGGGACCAACAAGTGGTATCAGAGCGGTGGTTCATACGACCATTGTTTTGTTTTCACAAGGTTAATACCTGCGTGGTCAACTTGAATAGATCTAGAAAATCTTTTCATCATCTGCATATTATCTGTTATGGAATCATCTGTTATCAGGGCATGCGAAGAATTCTCCATCCAAGGTTACAAAGAATGGAGCTTCAGAATCAAGATGTGTCTCAAAGCTCATCACTGCCTGATGTGGAAGGTGATAGAAGAAGGACCTTTGGCTATTACTGAAGAAACCACTCGTATCACTGAGACAGGAGCAGTGAAGGAAACTGTACTGAAAGACCCCAGAAAGTATACTTCTGAAGAAAGAAGAGAAGCAAATCTTGATGATTTTGCTAAAGGAGTTATCTCCAGCACTGTGAAAGGAGTTCATCTGGCCAAGATCCAAGATCTTGATACAGCCAAAGAAATGTGGGAAGCACTAAGAGATCTCAGCCTAGGATCTGAAGCTATGATCGAGAACAAGCTATCCCTGGCATGTAATAAGTTCGATGAATTCAAAATGAAGCCTGGAGAAACTATTGAACAAATGAAGAACAGGTTCACTGAAGTATTACTTGAAGTGTCTGCCTTCAAAAAGGATAAGTACACACAGAGAGAGAAAAATCTCAAGATTCTTAGAGCTTTACCACCAAGCTGGGAAATCTATTCAGCTATGCAACCTCTACGTGCTGATTTCAATGATCTATCTGTTGAAGCACTATTTGATCATCTAGCTGTCCATGAATGTGATATCAGAAGGATACATGGACCAGATCATTCCTCCAGCAAGAAGAATGAAACTAGCACTAAGAAGGAGAAAGAGATTGCCTTCAAAGCTAAGTGCAAAACAGATGAATCAACATCATCTACTGCATCAGAAGAAGGAGGATATGATAAGTTACTGAAAGAATTCTCACTGATTGCTAAGAGAATGGATAAGATGGAGGTCAGATCAAGAAAGTATCGAAGGTTCTACAAAGATAACAAAAGTAGATACCAGAAGAATAAAGAAGCAGAACGATCTGATGACAAAACAGAAAGTAGAGGTAATGGTAAAATCACTAATACTACTGACTATACCTGCTATGGCTGTGGAAGAACAGGTCACTTCAAGACAGACTGTCCTAACCTATCCAAAAGTCAGAGAGAAGAACTTCGAGCTAAAAGGGACAGAAAACTAAAAGCTCAACGTAAAGCTATGATAGCAGAAGAAAAAGAAGAAGATGATTCCAGCTCAAGCCATCTATCTGATAGTTCAACAGAAGATGATGAAGCATTCTTTGCTAAAGAAGAAGAAGACTGGGATGAATGCTTTGCAGGACTAGACAACGGTCTAGATGATGTAGAGGTAAATTCCTGCAACTCTAACTCTTCAAATAATACTGATCTGGATCAGGAAATAGAAGACCAAGATGAATATTCATGGGATGAAGTTAATGAAATGTTCAAGAGCTACTCAAGTATCAAGAGACTCTTCAGAGAAGTTGTTGAAGAAAATGACAGATTGAAGAAAACTGAAGAGATATTGAGTAAAGCAAACACTAAATTTGTTGCTAACAACAATGTTCTGGAAGAACAGATCAAGAGCAAAGATAGTGAGATTCATTCCTTAAACTCAAAAGTCAAAGATCTTATAAATAGGAACAACATTGCTGAAGAAAAGATAAAGAAAGGCAGAGATATGATCTACAGAAGTGATGAACGTGCCAAACTACTCATCAACATACAACAGAAAGGCACGTCTGGATTAGGATATCCAGGTTACTCAGGAGAAGCAGCTGGTCCAATGAAATTCGTACCAGAAAGAAGTCAGATACCAGATCAAGTAATAAACTTGAAAAATAAGAAAGATCTTCCCCAGAAGATGATTGTTAAACAAGTAGGTAACAGACAATATCATCAAACCAAAGGACATCCTGCCTATTGCACTGAATCCAAACGACACCCCAAAAATAAAGTCAACAGGACATCACAGAAGAAAACAGAAAGCAAAGGATTAGAGAGATACCATCCATCTGTTCTTCACTCAAAGTCCATTGTTGATGAGAATGAGAATATCATCACAAGCTACATTACTGTTCCAAATTTAAAGCTATTCTGGATTCAAAAAGGGATCTTTGCTAATAACCAAGCACCCAGACAATAAAGGGTAGCTAAATCTATTTAATTGCAGGACCAGAAGGCTGCAAGAAGAAGCAAGATTGCAAAAGGATCAATCTGGATAATTGATAGTGGCTGTTCAAAACACATGACGTGTGACAAGAACCTGCTATCAGATTACACAGAGAAACCAGGACCTCATGTCACTTTTGGATGTAATTCAAAAGGATATACCAGAGGATATGGAAACATAAAAGTAGGCAAGACCACCATTTCAAATGTCTCATATGTTGAAGGTCTCAGCCACAATCTGTTCTCTGTAAGTCAGTTCTGTACAAATGGTAATCAAATTACTTTTGACACTAACAACTGTCTGGTGAAGAACAAGGAAGGAGATGAGATACTCCTTACCGGAATATTGCAGGATAGATTATATATTGTGCAATGGAACAACCAGATAGAGACCTGTCTGGTCACTAAGACAGTGTCAGAAACTAGCTGGCTATGGCATAAAAGATTAAGCCATCTCAACTTCAAGTCAATCAATAAGATTGCACGAGAGAAACTAGTTGAAGGATTGCCAGAACAAGTCTATGACAAAAGCCACGTTTGTGAGGCGTGTCAAGCTGGAAAACAGACCAGATCATCTTTTTCGAGCAAATCTGCCCAGAGCTCAACCAGAATACTAGAATTACTACATTTAGACTTATTTGGTCCAGTTAAACCATTAAGCATAAATGGTAGGAAATATACTCTAGTCATCATTGATGATTATTCAAGATTTACTTGGGTAATATTCTTGCATAAGAAGAAAGAAACCCTGGAAAAGTTACCAAATTTTCTCAACAAGATTACCAAGAAAAAGGGAGTTTCTGTTACCACCATCAGAACAGATCGTGGAACAGAATTTCTAAACCAGAAAATTGAGGATTACTGCAACCAGATGGGCATTACACATCAGACATCTGCAGCCAGAACACCTCAACAGAATGGGGTAGTTGAAAGAAGAAACAGATCGTTAAAAGAAGCAGCTCGTACTATGCTAAATGCAACCAGATTGCCAAAGAAATTTTGGGCAGAAGCCATCTATACAGCGTGCTACACCCAGAACAGATCAGTTGTTACTATCAGACATGGGAAGACACCCTACGAGATATGGAACAACAGAAAACCCAGAATTCATTATTTTCGTTCTTTTGGCTGTCTGTGTTACATTCACAATAATGGGAAATCTCAGTTGAAAACTTTTGATAGCAAAGCTGATCCAGGAATATTCTTAGGATATTCTGATGTTAGCAGAGCTTACAGAGTTTTTAACCAGAGGACTCACATTGTGGAAGTAACACCTCATATTGTTTTTGATGAATCTGTTATTAGTGACAGAGACCTAGATGCTGATCAAACACCAGAACAAGACCAGAACAAAAACCAGAAAGTAATCCAGAACAAGAACCAGAAAGCAAAAGGGATTCTGTTAGAAGATATTCTAATCTGGAACACATCAGAAGAGAATGAAGTTGAAATTCCAACCAGTGCTGAAGCAGTAAGCTTGCAGCAAGGGGGAACAGAACAAACATCCTTATCTACACCAGAAGACAATCAGCCAGAAGGAGGAAACAATACTAATGAGCCAGAACCAGATCAACCCGAAGAATCAAGAGATTCAAATGGTTGGAATAATGATCAAGAAGAACCAGAAACTGAAAATCCTTTTCAAACATCTCATCCAGAATTTGAGGACCCAGCAAGTGAACCAGAACCAGAGATATCAGAAGAGGAGATATCTAGCAGAAGGAAATGGATTCAAGAAAATCATCCTTCTGAACAGATTGTTGGGAACCCAACAGACAGAGTTAGAACCAGAAGAATGCATGGAGAAAGTGCACTTCTCAGCTGTTATCTATCACGAGCTGAACCCTCTGACACCTATGAAGCACTTAGAGATGCAGACTGGGTCATAGCAATGCAAGAAGAACTCAATGAGTTCAAGAGAAACCAAGTCTGGTATATGGTAGACAGACCAAAACATCAAGGGGTGATAGGTGTAAAATGGGTATTCAAAAACAAACGAGATGAGAATGGAGAAGTAGTCAGAAACAAGGCTAGACTAGTTGCAAAGGGATACAATCAACAGGAAGGTATCGACTTTGATGAGACCTTTGCACCAGTGGCCAGATTGGAAGCAATTAGGCTATTTTTAGCATATGCTGCATACAAGAAATTCAAAGTATACCAGATGGATGTTAAAAGTGCATTCCTTAATGGCATACTTGAAGAAGAAGTGTATGTTGAGCAACCACCTGGTTTTGAAGAAGAAAATCCTGACCAGAGAGTATACAGACTAGCTAAAGCTGTCTATGGGTTAAAACAGGCACCCAGAGCGTGGTATGAAACATTATCAACATTCCTACTGGAATCAGGCTTCAGAAGAGGTTCTGTTGACAAGACACTGTTTGTCATCAAAGTCAAAGAACACATTCTGTTGGTTCAGATATATGTTGATGACATAATCTTTGGATCACAATCTCTCTATCTATGTGACAAATTTGGAGAACTAATGAAGAACAAATATCAAATGTCCATGATGGGTGAGATGAATTTCTTTTTAGGTCTGCAGGTAAAACAATTACCAGATGGTATCTTTGTTAATCAAGCAAAGTACATCAACGATCTGCTAGTCAAATTTGGAATGAAAGACAGCAGAGAAGCTAAAATTCCAATGCAATCAAGTGGAAAGATAGATCCAGACCCAGAAGGAAAACCAGCAAACATTACACAATACAGAGGAATTATTGGCTCTCTGCTATATCTCACAGCAAGCCGTCCAGACATCACCTATGCAGTTGGAGTTTGCGCCAGATATCAAGCCAATCCTAAAGAATCTCACATGGAAGCTGCCAAAAAGATACTTAGATATCTTAAAGGAACAGCTAACATTGGCCTCTGGTATCCACAAGATGATAATTTTGAGCTTACAGGCTATTCTGATTCAGATTATGCAGGATGCAAACTGGACAGAAAGTCAACCTCTGGAACGTGTCAATTTCTTGGAAACAAGTTGATATCTTGGTTTTCAAAGAAACAGACATCTGTTGCTACTTCAACCACAGAAGCAGAATATATGGCTGCTGGAAGCTGTTGTGCACAGATACTGTGGTTGAAACAGCAATTAAGAGATTATGAGATTGATGTAAAGGAGATACCTATTTTCTGTGACAGTTCAAGTGCTATAGCTATAACACAGAATCCAGTACTCCACACAAGATGCAAACATGTCGATGTAAGACATCATTTTATCAGAGATCATGTAGAGAGAAAGCACATCAAGATTGAGAAGATTCATACAGACATCCAACGTGCTGATATCTTAACTAAAGCACTACCAGAAGAAAGATTTAAAATGCTGTGTGGAAAACTTGGACTACTCAGTCTAGATGAAGATTACCAGAAGGCTACCAGATAGCCATGACCAGAAGGCTACCAGATAGCCATATCCAGAAAGCTACCAGAAAGATAATTACAAGAATGACAGAAAGCTCAGTTGAAATAAAATACACGTGGCATAACTTTCTCAATAAATTGACGAAAAAGCCATGTGAAAATTATTTCTTAAATGCTAAGTCAAGGGGGAACTTTTTAGAAAATTGAAGCGTCAAGATAAAAGACGTCACTCTCCTAGGTTACAGGACTGTAAAAGATATCTTTACCCTAGATTTAATAAATCTTCTATTTTTGCCATGATTAGCACAACCTTGTGAACTGGGATCGAGGAAATCCCTGCAAGAAACAGGAAAAAGGAAAGATTGCCAAAAGTAAGAGATACGCACACGCTCGCATATAGACCCTAGGATCTAGAGCGTCCATCTCACGCAAGGAAAGGCGGCAAAACAAATCTTGAAGCGGGAAAAATCTAAAAAGGGAGAAAATCTTTTCAACTCTTCGAATTTCTTTTCTCTTAATTATTTTTTTTATATATATATGCGATATCCTCTTTAAACTGTTCACATTCACTCTCATCGCACTGAGCACTACTCAAATTCCCTAAGCACTTAAGATTTCTCCAAAACTTCTGCAAATCGCTTCTCAAAATATCTTTGCGTTTGACTATGGCACCTCAAACTTCACTCTTTCTGCAACACGTAGCTGATGTTCAGAAATTTCTCTCACCTGAACCATACGCTGTACTTGAAACCCACGGTTTTCGAAAGCTTGATGAAATTTTTGCCATGGTTTCACGCTGCAAAGGTTTTCAATTTATCTCTTTCTTTTACTTATCTGAAGTTCATTGCATATTCCGTGACTCCTTGTCCTATGAACTGCTATTATCACTGTTCCTGTGCGTATATTTACACTTGTTCATATGAACTGATGAATATGTATATATTTGTGTGAATGCTCTTATGATGCTAGGTTTTTGCAACATTGTCACCTCACATCCTAAGATGTTTTTGGCAAAACAAGTAGCATCTTTTTATTTGACATGGCAGAATGACAAACATGGCTTTGAAGCCAATGTTTTAATGCCGATTGGGGACCGCACAAGAAAAACTCCCTACAATGTGATTGAGATGATCAACCAAGCGTACAGATTGAAGGACGAAGGAATGTCATTAGAAGAGATCTCCCCTGCACAATTGCAAGAAGCGGTTGAGATAATGATGGTAGTCCCTATCTCCTACACTGGAAGGATGTTCCAGAGATCTCTGCTTCAACCGGGTTACAAGTTGCTACTTGAACTAGTACAGAGGATTTTTCTGAATCACAGCGGGACATATGATCAAGTGACCCCTGAGAAGTTCAGAATCCTCACAGCTGTTGTTCTCAATCTACGAGTCAACTGGAGCAGGATCCTATTTGAACTGATGGCGAAGGAAGCTAAGTTGGTTACTTATACCAAAGACAGCAGAGGCAGAGGCACTTCTGTGGAAGTTCGGAGGAATCTGCGACACTCCACTAAGATCAGCTTGATGATTGAGAGGTTTTTCAAGCAGAAAATCTGGGATGACGCTGAGGAATACAACATCAACCACTCTATTCCCAAAGATCAACACCAGCTGGAGATGTCATTGGGACTGGCACCTCAATTTTTCAACAAAATACCAGATGAAGTGCATAAAGCCGCAGCACTGGAAGTGGGTAGTTCCAACCCTGCATGGGTTCCACCTACCAAAGGTGTGGAGAAAAAGAAGGAAAAGGTGGTGAAAGAAAAGGCAGCCAGAAAGCGAGGCAGTTCTGTAGAAACAGAAACTTCTGCCTCTCTGCCCAAACAGAAGAAGAGAAGACTCCAGAAAGTCCAGGAAACTTCACCACCAGCAGCAACAGCAGAACAATCTGATTTTCAAGAACATGAGGAAGAAATATCACAAGCAGCAACAGAACAAACCGAAACTCCAGCAGAGGAGATGCAACCAGAAACAAGCCAGAAGGATTTCTCCCCTGCTAGAACAGCTACACCCTCACCACCTCGAATGGAGAAAATCAGTGAAGAAGAGGAGGAAGAGGGAGGAGAATCAACAGATGAGGAGGAGGTCAGGAAACAACAAGCTGAAAGTGTAATCAACCTGCTGGAGAACGAAGCAGAACACTCTGTTCTACAGGAGTTCCCTGGAATCAACCTGCTTCCAGAGAGTTTGGGAGCAGCAAGACGCGTCAAGTTTTACTTGCTGATCAAGGACAGCGAGTACTATGTCTTTGACGCACTGCTTCAGCTCAAGACAATTGATGAACTCAAGAAGGAAGAAGCAACGCTGCTGAGCCTACTTCAAGTCTCCACAGTTCTTGAAGTGAGAGCAGAATATCACCAACTCATCTCGGACCTCATGAAGCAGGAGGCAGCAGCATTGAAAGTCGATTTATCAACAGCACAACCTGAGGTCCAGATACCCGAATCTGTTCCCACGCACCATCAACCAGCACAGGCAGAAACTTCAACAAGACATTCTCCCAAGAAAACACCTATCATTGACCTGGATTCTGGTGATGACGAACCAGTAGGTCAACACATTGGTGGAGAACCCAGCAATGAAATATATACCCAAGGTGCTGCCCAGAAGTTAAAGAAACACGTTAACTTCTACACCATGGAAGAACTTTTGGAACGAGAGACCAACACTTTCAACAATTATCAACTCGACAATCTGATTACTCTTCGAGTTGAAGACCACCTGACCGATGTCTGCAACTCGATACAAGAAAAAGCCACCCAGATCCTTTCTGATTTTAACCAACACCAGAAAGATTATGTCAATGATATGGATAAAGACCTGAGGAGGAAAATCAGAAAGATCAGGGATGATCTGAACAAGAAAATGGATGATGATAGAGCAGCAACTGAAGCAGGTCAAGCCAAGATCACTCTCCGTCTAAATGGCATAGACGAAAAAGCAGAAAAGGCCACTGCCTTGCTTGCTGACCTGTTGGCTAAACAAGATGAATCCATCAGTGCTGCTGTTGACAAGAAAGGAACTGCACTCGCTGCTCAACTGAAGGAAGACACTGACCTGTCCATCCACTCCCATCTTGCTCTTTTTGAAAAAGAGAAATTTGTGGAGCTGATGCGGAAAAACCAGGTCGATGTCTTAAATAACCTTCTGTATCCAACTCCAGAAGAATTTGAAACCCAGAGCAATCGCCTAACTGCTGTAGAAGAACTTCAGGAGACTTATGACAAAACTTTGTCTACCATGAACAGCAGGTTAGAGAAGAAAGTTGATGCCTCTGATCAGACAATCAACCATCTGCTTGGTTTTAAAGAAGATGCTGAGGCAAAGATGGAGAAGATGAATGAGGAGATTACCTCTTTACGTACACTCATCAATACCCTCTTTGATGATGTCAAAAAGGGGGAAATATCAGGAAGCAAAAGCACAAAAGGAAAAAGCAGCAGCAAGACCTTGGGAACAGAGGAGGTGGATGTTGCGACAGAAGAAGTGGAAACTGCAACAGAAACACCAACTCCAACACAAACAAGACCTACTACTCCTCCAAGACCAGATCCCACTCTGATTGGAACAGAACCCGCAGAATCAGCACAGCCAGCATCTCAGCCTCAGATCCCAGACAAAGGCAAGAAACCAATTGATGAAGGGGATCAGATTGCTGAGCTGCTGCTATTTGGGGTCAGTATGGACCAAGCCTGTGACCCTGTCTTCAGAGCACAGTTCTATAAAGACCAGGCTGAGAGAGAGAGAAAGATTGCTGCACAAGAAGCCAAAGAAAAATCCTTTCAAACTCCTTTCTCCTCTCCTTCCTCTACAGAACGATCACAGCAACAATCTTCCCAGTCAACCACTCAATCGAAGAAGAAGAAGAAGAAAGCCTTCTCCTGGAACCTGTCTCTAAAGAAACAGACACCCACAGACGCTTGGGTTCCAGAAGGAGATCAGATTGATTGGGAGAAAGTGAAGCAAGGGTTTATATTGAACAGATATTTTTTGAAGGAGCCTACATATTCAGAATCTACACCAGATGAAGACTTCATTCGATATCTGGAGAATTTCAAAGACCAGGATCTTATTCAGAGAGTCAGGAAAGCAGCAGCAGATGCCAAGATCAAATTCAAGGCACCAGAAAAAGAATTCATGGTCTGCCCAACTATACCAGGCAGCAATCTTCCTGACAAGACATACATTTTAAACTACATCAATCAACTGGCTAAGATCAAGGGATACAAAATAGATAATCATGATCCTAACTATGCCAGAGTTAGAGATGGAATCTATGAGAGCATCCAGCTGGTATCTGACGCGCAGAAAGAGAAAATGAAGAAGAGCGGAGCAGCTAGATGGTTCTCTTAGATAGATCTTTTGTATCTTCTGATTTTTACTCTCTGTTATCTCTATTGAATTCCTGTACTCATCAATTCATATGTCAATGAATTTGGAGTTCTTATATCTTTTCTGTCGCTTACTGTTATTTATCTTAAATAACAATTAACCTATCTGCCCAGAACATGACACAACTTACAGTGTTTTTTACTAAAGTGTGGTTTTGACATCATCAAAAAGGGGGAAATTGTTGGGAACCCCACAATACATTCTAAGTTTTGATGATGCTCTTACA
>JAPKLX010003447.1:0-11112 GCA_026898415.1 Leonotis leonurus
CTCGATTCAAGTCTGTCTTATCGAGTGAAAGGAGATCACCCTGCTAGTTAGTAGTTTTCTAGTGATAACGTAGAGGTAATCTGTTGTAAAGGGACACGACCCTTATTTCGTGCATAAGTATCTCTCTAGTTGTGATTGATACTTGTGACTCGTTCTCCACGAGTATAAAGAAGCAGAGTATCCTAGTAGTGGATAATCTGGTCTAGTTTTTGACCAGATCGTGGACGTAGGGATTTCCCGAACCACGTTAAACAACTGTGTGCTTTATATTCTTGCATTCTTTATTTTCAGTTGTTTATTATTCTAACACTCTGCACTATCATCCATCTGCATCTCAATCAATCTCCTTAACATTCTGGATTATTACTAAGGTTTTCTAAACAAGAGCAATCATTATTCCACCATTATTCCGCACTCACTTAACACTCAGAAAGTAATAAGATCACTCTTATTATTAGCTAAGTGTTTTCACTAAGAGAGTAATCTGTTTGGACTAAACTGCTATCGATCTGCTTATCGATCTGTCTAGTCATTTTCAAGCAATTTCTTATACAGAATAGCTTGAACTCTCTCATAACTTGTCAAGTAAACTAAAAAGTTTATAGTTTGGTGTATCCCCCCCCCCCCCATACACCAAACCTTGCTCTTTCGGGACCAACAAGTGGTATCAGAGTAAGGTTCAAACGACCATTGTTTTGTTTCACAGGGATAAAACCTGCGTGGTCAACTTGAATAGATCTAGGAAAACCTTTTTCATCCACAAGCATATTATCTGTTATGGAATCATCTGTTGTTAGGGCTTGCGAAGAATTCTCTATCCAAGGATATAGAGAATGGAGCTTCAGAATCAAGATGTGTCTTAAAGCACATCACTGCTTGATGTGGAAAGTAATCGAAGAAGGGCCACTAGCAATTACAGAAGAAACTACTCGTATCACTGATACAGGAGTGGTCAAAGAATCTGTGCTAAAGGATCCCAGAAAATACACTTCTGAAGAAAGGAGAGAAGCAAATCTTGATGATTTTGCCAAAGGGATCATCTCCAGCACGGTCAAAGGCATACATCTGGCTAAAATCCAAGATCTGGATACTGCCAAAGAGATGTGGGAAGCCTTAAGAGACCTAGCCCTAGGATCTGAAGTAATGATTGAGAACAAGTTGTCTCTTGCCTGTAACAAATATGATGAATTCAAAATGAAACCAGGCGAGACAATAGAACAGATGAAGATAAGATTCACTGGAATTCTTCTTGAGATATCTGCGTTCAAAAAGAACAAATATACTCAAAGGGAGAAGAACATGAAAGTTCTTAGAGCTCTTCCACCAAGCTGGGAGATCTATGCTGCAATGTAACCTCTGAGAGCAGATTTCAATGAATTGTCCACTGAAGCCCTATTTGATCATCTCGAAGGTCATGAATGTGACATTCAAAGAATTCGAGTACCAGATCATCTGTCCAAAAAGGCAGAAAGCAGCTCAAAGAAGGACAAAGAGGTAGCCTTCAAAGCGAAGAGCAAACCAGATGATCCTTCTGAGCCTACTACTCTAGATGAAGAGAAAGGCTATGAAAAACTCCTAAAAGAGTTCGCAATGATTGCCAAACGAATGGACAAGATGGAGACCAGATCAAAGAAATACAGACGCTTCTACAAAGATAACAAGAGAAACTTCAACAAGAAGTATGACAATGATCGATCTGATGACAAGAATGAGTCCAAGAAGCAGACTGCTAAAACAACAAAGACCTCTAGCTCTACAGACTACACTTGCTTTGAATGTGGCAGAACAGGTCACTTCAAAACAGATTGTCCTGATCTGTCCAGAAGTCAAAGAGAAGAACTAAGAGCAAAAAGAGATCGAAAGCTTAAATATGAGCGCAAAGCCATGATAGCTGAACAGAACTCAAGTAGCTCGAGTCATTTCTCAGATAGCTCATCAGAAAATGATGAAGCTTTCATCGCTGACGACGAAGAAAGCTGGAATGAATGCTATGTGGGATTGGACAATGGTCTAGATGAAGTTGAGGTAAATTCTTGCTACTCAAATTCCTCAGATAATAATAATGATCTTGAACAGCAAAGTGAAGATCAAGCAGAATACTCATGGGATGAAATAGATGAGATGTTCAAAAGTTACTCAAGTATCAAGAGGCTGTTTAAAGAAGTTGTTGAAGAGAATGACAGATTAAAGAAAGTTGAGCAAACTCTAAGCACAACAAACACACAATTTGTTGCTAAAATAAACGATCTGGAAGAACAGATCAAGAGTAAAAACAGTGAGATCCACTCACTTAACTCAAAAATTAAGGATCTGGTTACAAGAAACAATGTTGCTGAAGAAAAGATCAAGAAAGGAAAAGAAATGATTTACAAGAGTGATGAGCGTGCTAAGTTGCTAATCAATCTACAACAAAAGGGCACATCTGGATTAGGATATCCAGGCCACTCAGAAAAGTCCTCTGGAACCGTAAACTTCGTACCAAAAAGGAAGCGAATACCAGATCAAGTGAGGGATTTGAAAAACAAGAAAGGTTATCCTCAAAAGATGATAATTAAAGATGCGAAGAACAGGCAGTATCATCAAACAAAGGGACAACCAGCTCACTGCACAGAAACAGATCACCTTCAAAAACTAAATGTCAACAGGACAATACATACTAAGAAAGGATTGAAGAAAGATGGAGTAGAGAAATACCATCCATCTGAAATTCACTCTGTATCTAAAGTTGATAATGAAGGGAACATCATTACCTACTATATTTCTGTTCCTAACCCTAGAATGTTCTGGATTCGAAAAGGAATATTTGCTAATAATCAAGCACCCAAACGTTGAAAGGGTAGCTAAGTTTAATTAATTGCAGGATCAAAGAACTGCAAGAAGGACTAAAGTTGCAAGAGGAACAATCTGGATAATCGATAGTGGTTGTTCAAAACACATGACGTGTGATAAGAACCTACTATCAGATTACATAGAGAAACCAGGATCACAGGTCACTTTTGGATGTAATTCAAAAGGATATACCAGAGGATATGGAAACATCAAAGTTGGCAAGACCACTATCACTAATGTGTCATATGTTGAGGGCCTTAGTCACAATCTGTTTTCTGTAAGTCAGTTCTGTGCTAATGGTAATCAGATTGTTTTTGACACTAACAACTGTCTAGTGAAGAACAAGGAAGGAGATGAAATACTCCTTACCGGTAAACTGCAGGACAGATTATACATTGTCCAGTGGACAAATCAGATCGAGACCTGCTTGGTCACTAAGACTGTATCAGAAACCAGCTGGTTATGGCATAAGAGATTAAGCCATCTTAACTTCAAGTCAATCAACAGGATTGCCAATGAAAGGTTAGTGGAAGGACTACCAGATCAAGTGTATGATAAAGATCACATATGCGATGCTTGTCAAGCTGGAAAGCAAACCAGATCATCTTTTACAAGCAAAACAGCTCACTCAACATCAAGGATACTGGAGTTGTTACACCTTGATCTGTTTGGACCAGTCAAACCACTAAGTATCAATGGGAGAAAGTACACATTGGTAATCATAGATGATTACTCAAGATTCACTTGGGTCATCTTTTTGTTAAAGAAGAAAGAGACCCTAGATAAGCTCCCTGACTTCCTTCACAAGATCACAAAACAGAAAGAGATGAGTATAACCTCTATCAGAACAGATCGAGGAACAAAATTTGTCAACCAGAAGATTGAAGCATACTGCAACAAGATGGGAATCACTCATCAAACATCTGCTGCTCGAACTCCCCAACAAAATGGAGTTGTTGAAAGGAGAAACAGATCACTCAAGGAAGCAGCTCGCACAATGCTTAATTCAACCAATCTACCGAAGAAATTCTAGGCATTAGCTATATACACAGCCTGCTATACTCAAAACAGATCATCCATCACAATAAGACATGGAAAAACACCATACGAGATTTGGAATAACAGAAAGCCTAAGATTTCTTATTTTAGAACTTTTGGTTGTTTGTGTTACATACACAATAATGGGAAATCACAATTGAAAACTTTTGATAGTAAAACTGACCCTGGAATATTCTTAGGATATTCTGATGTTAGTAAAGCTTATCGAGTTTACAATAAGAATTCTCATATTGTGGAGGTAACACCTCATGTTGTTTTTGATGAGTCAATTGTTGAGTACAGGTCACCGGATGGAAATCAGACAGAAAACCAGGTGACTATCAGAAGGATGAATGAACTACTACTTGAAGATATACTTATCTGGAACTCAAAGAGTGAGGATGAAGAAATTATCACTCCACCTTTTACTGAAGAGATCTTACAGCAAGGGGGAATATCACAATACAATTTGGATGAAAACAGATCAACAGAAGACAATGAAACAATTATTACAAATGATGACCAACATCCAAATTCAGAAGAAAGTCCAGATGAGAATCCATTTCAAACTATATCAACAGCACACCCTGAGTTTGAGGAACCAACAGATCAACCTGATCCTGAGATATCTGATGAAGAGATGACCAGGAGAAGGAGATGGATACAATATCATCCACCAGAACAGATCGTTGGGAACCCATCAGATCGTGTGAAGACCAGAAGAATGCATGGAGAAAGTGCATTGTTGAGCTGTTACCTCTCTCGCATGGAGCCATCTGATGCTTATGAAGCACTCCAAGATGCAGATTGGATAACAGCAATGCAAGAAGAACTCAATGAGTTCAAAAGGAATGAAGTCTGGTATCTCGTGGACAGACCCAAACACCAAGGTGTGATTGGTGTAAAATGGGTGTTCAAAAATAAGCGAGATGAGAATGGTGAAGTAGTCAGAAACAAGGCCAGATTGGTAGCTAAAGGTTATAATCAACAAGAAGGCATTGATTTTGATGAAACATTCGCACCAGTAGCCAGATTAGAAGCTATAAGGCTATTTCTAGCATATGCTGCATACAAACGGTTCAAGGTATACTAGATGGACGTCAAAAGTGCCTTCCTTAATGGCATCCTTGAAGAAGAAGTATATGTGGAACAGCCACCTGGATTTGAAGAGGCAGGTCCAGATCAGAAAGTATACAGACTGGCTAAGGCAGTCTATGGTCTAAAACAAGCCCCTAGAGCTTGGTATGAGACCTTATCAACCTTCCTACTAGAATCTTGTTTCAGAAGAGGATCTGTTGACAAGACTTTGTTTATCATCAAAGTCAAAGAAAACATTCTCTTAGTCCAGATCTATGTAGACGATATCATCTTTGGATCTCAATCTACCTATCTGTGTGACAAATTTGCTGAACTTATGAAAAATAAGTACCAAATGTCCATGATGGGAGAAATGAGCTTCTTTTTAGGTTTGCAGGTCAAGCAGCTACCAGATGGTATCTTTATTAATCAGACAAAATACATCAACGATCTGCTGACCAAGTTTGAGTTAAAAGACAGTAACCCAGTAAAAATCCCAATGCAAACAAATGGGAAAATTGATCCAGATCCAGAAGGAAAACCAGCAAACATTACTGAATACAGAGGGATTATTGGATCATTACTATACCTAACTGCCAGTCGACCTGACATCACATTTGCAGTAGGTGTATGTGCAAGATATCAAGCAAATCTCAAAGAGTCTCACATGGAAGCAGCTAAGAAGATTCTAAGATATCTTAAGGGAACACCCCATGTAGGATTATGGTATCCATGTGAAGACAATTTTGAGTTAACTGGATATACTGACTCAGATTATGCTGGATGTAAACTGGACAGAAAGTCAACATCTGGTACATGTTAGTTTCTAGGAAATAAACTGATTTCTTGGTTCTCAAAGAAACAGACATCAGTTGCCACCTCAACTACAGAGGCAGAATATATGACAGCTGGAAGTTGTTGTGCACAAATACTATGGTTAAGATAACAACTTAAAGATTATGAGATTGATGTCAAGGATATACCAATTTTCTGTGATAGTTCAAGTGCTATAACAATCACACAAAACCAAGTGTTGCACACCAGATGCAAACATGTGGATGTGAGACATCACTTCATAAGAGACCATGTTGAAAGGAAACATGTACAGATTGAGAAAATACACACTGAAGTTCAGAGAGCAGACATTCTCACTAAGGCATTACTAGAAGAAAGATTTAAGATGCTTTGTGGAAAACTAGGACTTTTAAATCTTGAAGAAAGGACCAGATTGATCTAAACCAGATCAAATTCAATATTCCAACAGGGAATCAAAACCAGATCATCATGGTCCAGATTGATAAAATCCAGATCACGTGAAATTCCAATAGGGAATTGACACCAGATCACTGAGTATATGTCAATTAATCAAATTCCAACTGGGAATTAGTAAAGGAGTCAAAACACCAGATTGAATAGTGGCACAACCAGATCGATAGCTATCACTATGCAAGAGATCGACCTTGACCAGATTACTAAATGCCACGTGGATATTAATTTAATATATCTCTTTATCCCATTACTTGGTTAAGGGGGAAAGATCAACTATATATGGCGACTAATTATACAAAATATCTAATTTCTGACTCTAGATATCTAATCTTTTATTTTTTGATGATTATGTACAGTAATTGGGAAACGTGATCGAGGAAATATCTTCCAAATCAATAAAAAGGGAGAAAATGACTGCAACAAAAATAACGCGCCACATCACAACCGTTTGATCAAGCGCGTGCATCACACGATAAAGAGAGACGGTTATAGACTGTAAACCTAGAACATGGAAAGGCGGGAAAAGCTTAAAAAGGGAAGGATTTCTGAATATTTTATTCCTTTACTTATCTTCTCTTTCGTTTATATGTTTGATAAGTTGTTTCATCTATAACTTACACTTATATTTCTCGAAACACTTAGCAAAATTTCCTCTCCTTCAAACTCTCTCTACTTTCGAAATTCACTCTGTTTTAGTAACAATGGCACCCAAATCCTCTGTTTTTCTTGACCAAGCAAACTTTCTGAAACCATATCTGCATCAAGACCTTTTCGCCACTCTTGATACCTTCGGGTTTCACAAATTAGAAAAGGCATTTGACCTTGTTCTCCAATGCAAAGGTTCACTATTTTATGGTTTTTTTTTGTGATTTGTCCTATGTTATTTCTCAATCATGCATTTTGAACTGTTTTCTTTTCTCATCTGCATATACAAATGGTTATGGTTACTGTGATATAAACTGCTAGACTGTATAAACTGTTTTGGGCACTTATACTTCATTGATGGAAAGATAGTGCTCACATATGCTCTGTTGTATTTCTTGTAGGTTTTTACAACCTTATCACTTCACACCCAGTCCACTTCCTACCTAAGGATGTTGCTGCTTTCTACCTCTCATGGTAGGGAGAGAGGGGTGAAGCCGAGGCAACCATCAGGGTCAGTAAAGGGAACACAATCAGTAACACCTCGTATAACGTCATCAACATCATCAACGATGTTTACAAAGTGAAGGATGAAGGCCTTGATCTTGGAGAAATCACTGTAGAACAGCTGCAAGAAGCTGTGGAGATAGTGATGATTATACCCATCCAATACACAAACAGGATGTTTGTCCGTGCACTTCTGGCTCCAGAATTCAGAATTCTGTTTGAATTCGTACAGCGAATTTTTCTCAACCACAACAGATCCTACGATCAAGTCACTCCTGAGAAGTTCAGGATCCTAGCAGCAGTGGTACTCAACCTGCCAGTGAACTGGAGCAGGATTTTATTTGATCTCTTGGCCAAGGAAGCCAAGATGATCCTGTTCGTGAAAGGAGGATCCCCTGGCATTGAAGTGAAGCGCAACAGCTTGAGACACTCAACGAAAATAAGCTTCATGCTGGAAACATTCTTCCCTCACCACCAGTGGGATACTGCTGTTGAATTCAACACCAGACAGCACTTCCCAAAGGACCAGCATCAGATAGAAATGTCAATGGGCATTTCTGCAAATCTGCTTGCACGGGTTAAAGACTCAGTAGTCTTTAATGCACTGATGGAGATGGGAAATTCGAATCCTATCTGGATTCCTCCATCTGTTCCAGCAGATCGACCCACAAAATCCAAAATCACAAAGGAGAAAACAATCGAGAAGACTCCCACCAAGAGGGTCACCAGAAGGACGAGCTCAATCGACACAGATACATCAACAGCAGTTCAACCTCCTAAGCCAAAGCGCAGATGACTTTAGAAGATGAGTGATGAGGTCCAGGATGAGGTACCTGCTGCTGCAGAAACTATTCTCCCTCAACAGGAGGCTGAGGAAGAAGAAATTTTGATGGGTGGTCCACCAGAGGATGTGGCCCCCATTTCATCCTTGAAACCAGATCAATCTAAGGATTGTTCTCCAGCCCGCACTGAAAGTCCATCTTCTGCAGAACACTTAGAGCAGATCGATGAGGAGGATGAGGGAGAAGAGGGGTCGACTGATGAAGAAGAAGAGCTAAAGAAAGCAGAGACAGTGGTTCAAATGCTGGAAACAGAAGCAGACCATTCTGTTCTCAGAACATTCCCTGGAATCCAGCTAACCCCAGAAACGTATGATGCAGCCAAACGCTTAAAGTTCCTTCTGCTGGTGAAAGATAAGGAATTTTACGTTCTGGATGCTCTGCTCCGCACCAGATCAATCCACGTACTGAAAATCGAAGAAGCCACCTTACTCAAGATCTTCACTACTGCATCAATTGCTGAGCTAAGGGACACATACAAGTCGGACATTCTGGGAATGTCAAAATTTGAGGCTGAAGAACTCCAGATCGATCTTCGATCTGCCTATGAAAAGGCAAATATGCTGGATTTTTACAACAGCATTGAAGAAGAGGTTATGGAAGAAGCAGTTGAAGCAGCTCAAGCTGATACTCACCAACAGGGTGAAGCTATTCCAACAACTGAGATAGATCAGCCAATGGCTGAAAGTGAAATGCAGGCTACTGCACCTGCTGAGGGGGAACAAGCCACACCTTCTGAAATCCCCAATGTAGTGAGCAGCCAGTCTCAGGCAGAGGATGAGCCTGCTGGACAAAATGTCGGAGGTGAACTTACAAACGACATCTACACTCCTGCTGCTGCAGCTGCACTTGGAAAATATGTGCAAACATACACCCTGGAAGACATATTGATGGACCAACATCAATCACTGTCTCATACGCAGATCAGAGACCTTATTTCCAAAAAGGTAGATCAATACATGTATGAGACGCTCTCCCAAGTGCAAGATGAGGCTACTCACATTCTCACAGAGTTCAACGACCACTTGAAGACTCATGTCGATCAAGTTGACTCTGATCTACGGAGGATATGCAGATTGAAGATTGAAGAAGTTAGCAAGAAAATGGATGATGATCGAGCTGCTGCTGAAGAAAGAAAGGCACAGATCGATCAAAGTCTGTTTACCACTGAGCTCAAAGTCAAAGAAATATACAAAATTGTTACTGCATTTGCTGAGAAAGAAAAAGACATGGTCCATACCATTGTCAAAGAGCAGACTGACGACATCACTGCAGACATCGTGAAAGAAGCAAATACCTACACCAGATCACTGCTCAGACAGTTTGCCTCTGACGGGAAAAACTTTCTTGAAAGGAAGCTTTGCGATCTGGGTTATCCAACGAAAACAATGATTGATGTATATAATGATTTTGGGATCATCCAAGAAGACGTGGAGAAACACACTGCTGAACTGGCCAACATACCAAAATCATTTCAAAAACAGATCGACGACGTCAATCTCAACAGCACATCTTTGCTCGCACAAAAGGTTGATACGGAAAAGGAGATTACGGCGATGAAGGAAGAGATTACTTCCCTCAGGGCACTCATCAATATGGTTGTTGATGATGTCAAAAAGGGGGAAGGATCTGTGAAAGGAAAGAAGCCAGCTGCAGCTGTTGCAAAAGGAAAGGAGAAGGAGAAAGCTCAATCTAAACAGCAGATTACATCACAATCAACCAGTCCTCCAACCGCTCCATCTGCTCAGATTAAAAAGACCACATCATCCAGCAAATCGAGCCAACCCCCGAAGAAAAAGAAATGATCTGGGTTCAGTTGGTCATCATCTGTCCCTACCAGAACATCAAAAATCAAAGAAGGAGAGACCAGCTGGATCCCAGATCACCTAAAGGATGGATGGGATGGTTTAAAGTATGGTTTCATCATGCTCAGATACTTCATCAAGGAACCCTTGTACTGTGAGGGCACACCCAACGAGGCATTTGACTTATATCTAAACATGAATGATGCCAAGGACTTGGTTGAGGCCCTAAGGGAAGCTGCTGCAAAAGCTCAAATTTCCATCACTGCACCAGAAAAGGAGTTTAGAGAATGCCCAGTGATACCAGGTACCACGCTACCAGATAAAACCTACCTGCTCACCTACATAAACCAGCTTGCAGAAAACAGAGGGTATAAGGTCGATGCAGAAGACCCTGATTACATAAGGCTAAGAGAAGGCGTATATGAGAGTGTTCAACTCATTTCTGACGAGACCAGGGCAAAGATGAAAAGACAACAGGAAGAGAAGAGAAAGAGCAGATAGCCATAGATTTCTCATCACTATGATCTGCATTTCTTATTTCTTTTTCTTGATGATCTGTAAACTCTCTTGTCCTTATCTATTGAATTCCACTTGTGAAGTTTCTGATGACAACATCTAATTGTCCAGAACACATATGAAATGCTTTAAAAACGTTATAAACTTAATAACGGACAATCATCGATCTGGTAATCAGACCAGATCACTCTTAAGTGCTAATAGGACATTATTGTAAAATGTGGTTTTGACATCATCAAAAAGGGGGAAATTGTTGGGAACCCTATTGTATTTAGTTTTGATGATGATCTTTCAAAACACACTTAGTTATCTTAGAGTTATAAACTGTTCTACGTGTAAAACAGATCACTAAAAGTAAAGTGAATACTGTTATGGAACAGATTAGGAGATGACTTGATATGTAAAGGATATACTCCTATAAAAGTCAATCTCAATTTAGTATAGGATGAAGGTCAAGTATTCACGGCAAAAGGAATCGATCTGCTGTAACAGACAGTGACCAGATCGATAACCAGATCGATGCCTATAGCGAGGATCCAGAATGATTGAGTCATCAATCCACCAGCTGACATCATCCTACACATCATATG